>NW_020717965.1:0-15492 GCF_900518725.1 Notechis scutatus
GAAGAAGAAGAAGAAGAAGAAGAAGAAGAAGAAGAAGAAGAAGAAGACTACAATTTCACGTGATCTTGATTCTGTCCTTCTATTAATGCAGCCTAGGATTGCATTGGCTTTTTTGGCTACTGCTGTAAACTGTTGGTGCACACTGTTTAAATGGTTTCCTCTGAATATCGCATCCTTTGTAAAGTGTTGACTATTGCTGTTGTATAGAACTGGAAGTGTTGGGGAGAGGGAAATTAAACCAGGAGAAAATGTACATTAAAAAAAAAAAAATTATATAGCCACACATCTTACAGCCAACTCCGGGCAGCTCCCAATCAAAGATGAAAACATATAAAATCATTTAAAAAAAAACTATAAAACCCAGCTAGTTAAAATATAAAACAGTAAAATAATTTAATTTATTATTGAGTAACAATGTGAGGTTTGGAAATTATATATATATCGCTGTTGGTGCAATTTCAAACTGCAACTGCCTTTTGTGCAACTCCCAAAAAGGCTTCTATTCCGTTTGCAATCAACTTGTGTTCCAAGATCATTTGCACGAGCAGAGTCCCCAAGCCAGATGTTCCTTGTTTAATTTCTGTTTTCTACGTGAAAAACCTGTGATATCTGTGATATTTCTTTCTGTTATCTTCATGCCTACCAAGATAATTTTGAACTTTATTTCTGCTTCCTGGGGTATAATCTATATCCCATACAGTTTTATGTCGTCTGCAAATTTCACAGACAAACAGCACATTAAATCAATCCTTCCTCCTTTTTAAAAAAAAAAAAGCCAGAAGGAACAAGCATCCTATCCATTTCAATTTCTCAGCAATCCTCCTTCAAGGACTCCACAAACAGATAAGTAGGGAAAACTAAAATAAAGCCAAGAACACATTCTTGCAGCATAACTTTTTCTCAATTTTGATCTTGACAAAAGTTCTTACGTTGATTTGGGTGAATTTGGACACAGGAGCTGTGGGCGTGCAAAGAGTGCTACAGAGTTTAGAGCTAAATGTCTGTGGAGATTCTCAAGTCATCCAGGTCACAATTGTCCCAAAAGTGCTTTTTTCAAGAGGCAACGGGACTTTCTAACAGATAACAGATAATCAGAGTTGGAAGGGACCTTGTAGGGCATCTAGTCCAACCCCCTGCCCAAGCAGGAGACCCTACATCATTTCTGACAAATGGCAGTCCAACCTCTTCTTGAAAGTCTCAAGTGATGATGCTCCCACAACTTCTGAAGGCAACTTCTGTTCCATTGTTTTATTGTTCTCACTGTCAGAAAATTCCTTCTTATTTCCAGGTTGAATCTCTCCTTGTTCAGTTTCCATCCATTATTCCTTGTCTGGCCTTCAGCTGCTTTGGAGAATAGTTTGACCCCTTCTTCTCTGTGGCAACCCCTCAAATATTGGAAGACTGCTATCATGTCTCCCCTGGTCCTTCTCTTTACTAGACTGGCCAAGCCCAGTTCCTGCAACCGTTCATTGTATGTTTTAGCCTCCAGTCTCCTAATCATCCTGGTTGCTCTTCTCTGTACTTTTTCTAGAGTCTCAACTTCTTTTTTATAGTGTAGTGACTTTCTGTTTTTTTTCTTTTCTTTTGAAGATGTTTCACTTCTCATTTTTGGATGAGAAGCAAAACGTCTTCAAAGAAAAACCAGAAAGTCTACTTGCCTCTTGTAAAAAGCACCTTAGAGTTTAGAGCTGTGAAAAAATTTGATGGAGAATCAGTAGAAACTATATAAGAGGAAATTGCTCTGGTCTCTCTAAAGGTAAAGGTTCCCCTCGCACATACGTGCCAGTCGTTTCCAGCTCTAGGGAGCGGTGCTCATCTCCATTACAAAGCTGAAGAGCCAGCGCTGTTCAAAGACATCTCCGTGGTCATGTGGCCGGCATGACTGAACGCCGAAGGCACACGGAACGCTGTTCCCTTCCCACCAAAGGGGTCCCTATTTTTCTACTTGCATTTTTACATGCTTTCAAACTGCTACATTGGCAGAAGCTGGGACAAGGAACAGGAGCTCACTCCATTACGTGGCACTAGGGAATCGAACCGGCGAACTGCCCACCTTTCTGATCAACAAGCTCAGCGTCTCAGCCACTGAGACACTGAATCCCTTCTGGCCTCTCTAGTGTTTGTTAAAAACTGCTAATGCTCATTGATGAGAGGAAGTGATACAGATGTCTCAAAGGTGCTTTTTTTCAGGAGGCAACTGGAGTTTCTTGTTTTTTTCTTTTCTTTTGAAGACGTTTTGCTCCTCATCTGAGAAGCTTCTTCAGCTCTGACAGGATAGTAGGGAATGGAAGAGCTGAAGAAGCTTCTTGGATAAGAAGCAAAACATCTTCAAAAGAAAAACCAAAAAAGTCCACTTGCCTTCTGAAAAAACAACTTTGGGACAACCTTGCGCTGGATGACTGAGAATCTGTACAGATTTTAACTACTTAATTACTATTACTATTAATCTTCTCATCACTCCTTATCCCCCATCCCCTCACTTGTGACTATATGACTGTAACTTTGTCGATTGTATCCTTACAATTTATATTGACTGTTTCCTAGTATGATTTGATTGCTTATTGTACCCTATGACTGTCATTGTTGTACCTTATGACTCTTGATGAATGTATCTTTTATTTTATGTATACTGAGAGTATTTGCACCAAATACCTTGTGTGACAAATTCCTTCTGTGTCCAACCACACTTGGCCAATAAAGAATTCTATTCTATTCTATTCTATTCTATTCTATTCTATTCTATTCTATTCTATTCTATTCTATTCTATTCTATTTGCTGCTTCTGCGAACTACTCAAAATTTTAACTACCGGTTCTCCAGAACTGGTCAGAACCTGCTGAATACCATCTCTGATTGCTTCTCTTTCCCTTTAAATTCCTTCCTTCTGTACCCAAGGACACAATCTGACTTTTTTTTGAATAAAAAAAAAACATACAGGGAAGAAGAAGAAGAACAGCCCTCGTGTCAATAGCTCCAAAGCAGAATGAAATGAAAGGCTGAGACCAAATTAGGCCCCAGAGACCAATTTTAATACAGAACTCTAGCTGTATTTCTCTTTTAAAGAAGAAAAGAGAGGCGCTATTTTGACAGGTATTGCAAAGCCTGGAGGTTGGGGTTTTGTTTTGTTTTTCTTCTTTTTTTAAGAAAAAGCCTTGCTCCCACCCAAGGTTGATTTCACATCTCTTAAATCAAATAGAAACAAAGGAGTAACCATCCACATCCAGATTTTTTTTTAAAAAAGCAGCATTAGGGGACTTAACACACATAGGCACACACAGCTAAACAAATACAGCAAATGTAATCTTTAATTAAAAAAAAGGTGGGATAGTATTTTTTAAATATTAATTATTTTTAAATATTAATATTTAACGAAAGGGTGGGAATAGCAGTGTGAGAAAGATAGAGGTTTACTGTGCCCAATGGTGGGATTCAAATAATTTAACAACTGGTTCTCTGTCCTAATGATTTTGTCCAACAACCAGTTCACCAAACTGCTCAGAAAGTTAACAACCAGTTCTCCCAAACTGGTGCGAACTGGCTGGTTTGGATTTGACTCCAAGGGATCTGTCTTGGGACATAAAAAATTTACAGCTCTTTATTATTATTATTTTTAGGAATACTTTATTGTTTTTTTCTTTTTACACATCTCAATCAATAAACAGAACTATGACGTTTTTTATACATTTACATATCATGTCCAATACAATCTATATATTCTATTTCTATACTTTCTACATTGATTGTATACACTTTCTTTTCCTTTTTCTATTGTCTATCCAATGGTACTATTTTTCCCATATTGCATAGTATTCAGAGTCTACTTTTCCTTTTAATTCAGTGGTCAATTTATCCATTTCCGCACACTCATATTTTTTTTAATCACCAAACCTTTGGATGGTATTCAGTCTTTCTTCCAACACTGAGCATAGGCTATCCTTGCTGCTGTTAATACATGTAACACCAAATACTTTATCTTTCTGTTGTATTTCCTTTTCATTATCCCTAAAAGAAATAATTCCAGGACAAAATCTATTTGGCTTCCAATTAATTCCTGTAACCATGTTTGTATTTTCTTCCCATATTTTTTTGCTTCAGGGCATAACCACCATGTATGATAGAAGGTACCCTTTTTTTGTCTGCATTTCCAGCATCTTGGGTTTGCATTCGGATAAATCTTGGCCAATCTTGTGGGTGCCAAATGCCAGTAATAAAGCATTTTATGTTGGTTTTCTTTATTTACAGCTCTTTAAAGCAGCCGCGTCTTTGCCTGAAATTCTACAGCTGCTCTCTGCACTTCATAGAAAGAGATGTGGCTACTTTAAAGAGCTGCAGAAAAGTGTTCTGTTTCTCCCTGAGCATAATCCAAAGATCCTTTTGGGAATCTTATCCAAAGAATTGCACAGCACAAGTATTTTCCTCCGCTTGATTAATTTTGTATTTAGGATCATCACAGATATTTGACAGCTTGGGAAATGAGGCCAGTCATGTTCTTCACAACATCTTCTATAGACGTTGCTTTGTTATTTTTTTAAAAAAAAATGTTGTAATTTTCCTTTAACATCCATACATATTTTGGAGACAGTATATTGACTGGTTCAATATATATTTTGTACACAATGCTAACAATAATAATATAATTAGGTGAACATTTATTTATTTTTATTTATTTGTCAAAAGCTTACAATATACCAGAAACAAGAATAAACATAAGTTTATAGGAAATAGAAATAGAAATAGGAACTAATAATTGGGGACAATAGGACAGGGATGGTAGGCAGGATTGTGCGTTTATGCACGCCCCTTACAGACCTCTTAGGAATGAGGTGAGGTCAACAGAGGTTAGTTTGAGGGTAAAGGAGTCGGGGTTTGAGCAGGTGACAACAGAATCAGGTAGTGAGTTCCAGACACTGATCACTCTGTTGCTGAAATCATACTTCCTGCAATCGAATTTGGAGTGGTTTACATTTAGTTTATATCTGTTGTGGGCTCTAGTGTTGTTGTTGTTAAAGCTGAAATATTCATTAACTGGTAAGATATTGTAACATATGATTTTATGTACTATGCTTAAGTCTAATCTTAGTCGACGTAATTCAAGGTTGTCTAAGCCAAGAATCTCAAGTCTGGTGCTGTACGGTATTCGGTTGTGAACAGAGGAATGTAGCACTCTTTTGATAAAATACTTCTGGACTCGCTCAATTGTATTTATGTCAGATATACAGTGCGGATTTCAGACAGCAGAGCTGAATTCAAATATTGGTCTAGCAAAGGTTTTGAATGCCCTAGTTAGCAAAACAGTATTACCAGAGGAGAAGCTTCGTAAAATTAAATTTACGACTCTTAAAGCCTTTTTGGCAATATTGTTGCAGTGAGCTTTGGCACTTAGATCATTCGATATGAGAACTCCAAGGTCCTTGACAAAGTGAGGGTCATCAACAAGATAATATCCGCCTAGATTGTATTTGTTATATAGATTTTTTTTTTTTACCAGTGTGTAGGACAGAGCATTTGTTGGTAGATATTTGGAGTTGCCAATTGTTAGACGATTCAGACACATAATCAGCGTCTTTTTGAAGGACGGTAGCATTGACGGTGGTGCTGAATAGTTTAACATCATCAGCGAAGAGGACACAGTTGCTAATAAAGTGATCACAAAGGTCATTTAAATAGAGTGTAAAGAGTGTGGGTCCTATAACGCTCCCTTGTGGGACACCGCTGATAACTGGTGCAGGGTTTGATAGGGCATTTCCTATTTTTACTATTTGTTCCATAATCCTAGTCTTCCAATTTCTGACCTTAACCTGCACATTGTACTTATAAGCTTCAATAACATTTCTTCATGAAGTATGTTTGTTATCCCCTGTTAAATCACTAGTATTTTAATATTTTAAAAATTACTCAATATTCCACCATAAATCCAATATCCCAATTGTTTAAAACATTAATAGGACCAATCATTAACCAAATTTAATCAGTCCTGGGATTATATCTCCAATCTCCTAAAATTATAAGTTTCAATATATTTTACACATTGTTAATAATAATACAGTTAGATTACCACATCATTGACTTCCACCTTCTAACCTTAATTTGCTTATGATTATAGTAAATTATATTATCTATCTATATATGTTCTATTGTTTTTCCAATTTATATTTTCTACTTCTTTTTAATTTCTAATACATTCACTGTATTGAGAGTTATTTTATCTCTAACCATCATCTCTTAGATTTTTTGAGTCTTCATCATTTATTGACTTTTTAATCTCTTTTATATGTCTCTCTTGGGACCTTATTTCTTTAGATGTTGCTTTGTTCTAAGTCTTCACAGGGGACATTGCATTGATAAATTTATGGAAGATGACTTTCTCATTGATCATTCATTGCACAGACCACTTGGAACTTTCCTATTACAGAGGGATCATCTTACGATATTGAGACTACTCAAAAGGTTTTGTTTGATCAGAAATAGAAAGTTGATGATCCTAATTCATAAGTGTGGAGTCCTAGGTGCTTCCCTAGGCTCCTTCTAAAAGTTCTTTTAAAAAAAGACCAAAATAGAATAGAATAGAATATAATTCTTTATTGGCCAAGTGTGATTGGACACACAAGGAATTTGTCTTGTTGTAAATGCTCTCAGTATACATAAAATAAAAGATACATTCGTCAAAAGTCAAGAATCATAAGGTTCAACACTTAATAATAGTCATAGGGTACAATAAGCAATCAAATCATACCAGGAAACAGTCAATATAAATCATAAGGATACAAGCGACAAAGTTACATACAGTTACAAGTGGGAGGGGATGAGTGATTGGAGTGATGAGAAGATTAATAGCAATAGTAATGTAGACTTTGTAAATAGTTGAACAGTGTTGAGGGAATTATTTGTTTAGCAGAGTGATGGCGTTCAGGAAAAAATGATCCTTGTGTCTAGTTGTTCTGGTGTGCAGTGCTCTATAGCATTGTTTTGAGGGGAAGGAGTTGAAACAGTTTATGTCTGGGATGCAAGGGGTCTGTAAATATTTTCACAACCCTCTTTTTGACTAATGTAGTATACAGGTCCTCGATTGAAGGCAGGTTGGTAGTAATTGTTTTTTCTGCAGTCCTAATTATCCTCTGGAGTCTGTGTCTGTCCTGTTGGGTTGCAGAGCCAAACCAGACAGTTATAGAGGTGCAGATGACAGACTCAATCATTCCTCTGTAGAACTGGATCAGCAGCTCCTTGGGCAGTTTTGAGCTTCCTGAGTTAGCGCAGGAAGAACATTCTTTGTTGTACTTTTTTGATGACGTTTTTGATATTAGGTGTCCATTTTAGGTCATGTGATATAGTAGAACCTAGAAATGTGAAGGTCTCTACTGTTGATACTGTGTTGTGAAGTATTGTAAGAGGTGGTATTATGGGAGGGTTTCTTCTAAAGTCTACCATCATTTCTACGGTGAATGAACATTATTAACTATTTGTACTTATTTGTAGCAGCCACTATAGCAACAAATTTTTCCAGGGTAGAAGACAGGAGACTGTGAGTGCGAGTTCTGCCTTAGACATGAAAGCCAACAGTGTGACTTTGGGCCAATCACCAGGAAACAGTGAGTTCTAGTTCTGCTTTAGGCTTGAAAGCTGGCTGGGTGACTTTAGGTGAATCACCAGGAGTCTGTGAGTTCTAGTCTCACCTTAGGCATGAAAGCCATCGGGGTGACTTTGGGCCAATCAGCAGGAGACAAAGAGTTCTAGACTCACATCAGGTGTGACAGCCAGCTGGATGACTTTGAGCCACTCCCTCTCTCTCAGCCTACCTCATCAATCTCAGAGGACAAGCCAGTTAGTAAATTCCTGTTGCAACTAATGGATCAATTTTTGGTTGATGCAAAAAAATGTACCCTGTCTGTGAGAAAATGCTAGGAAGAAGAATATAGCAGCCTTTAGACAGTATTGGATTGTTCTAATATATTATTTTTACGTTTGATGCAAAAATAAATCAAATATAGTTCCTGTTCTGTCCTTTCCCATTTTGTCTCCTTGCCCTGGCCACTTTTTATAATGAAGACTCTAACATTTAGAATGTTCTACCCCTCCCCCAGCATGCACACACACACACACACACACACACACACACACACACACACACCTGTTCTTGAGCACAGCAATAAAAATGTGAATTAGACAGTGGAGATTTCCATCCTTACTTATTTCTATTTATTTATTTGATTGGTCAATCACTTACAAGATAATAGATATAATAAGTATAAAGATGAGAAAGAATACAGGAAATAGGTGCAAATAAATGGGGACAATAGGACAGGGATGGTAGGCACGATGGTGCACTTATGCACGCCCCTTAAAAATGGAAAAACGGGAAAAGATTCAGAGAAGGTGAATGAGGGTCATCAGGAGACTAGAAACAAAACTCTGGGAACAAAGATTGAAAAGAACTGAGTGTGTTTTAGCTTGAGAAGAGTAGATGTTTGGGGCAGTAGAAAAATACCCCAGCATTTTTTTCAAATATCTGAAAAGACGTCACCTTAGAACCGTGATGATGAACCTATGCCAAATATGACAGAAGTAGCACACAGAGCTATCTCTCTGGGCACGCCAGCTGTCACCTGTTGTTCTACTTGGATTTCTGCATTGAGTAGGACTGAATGACTCAAATAAACCCAACCCTTCCCTTCCCATCTCTATAAGTGTGTAGGTGGGACAAGAGAGCAAGGGATTGCTAGACTGCCTGGGAAATCGTCACAGAATATTAAAAATGAAAATCACATGACCAAGGCAGCAGTATGGCAGTAACCACTAACACTTTCCAAACTCCTTTTCCTTAGAAGTTCCCAGATTTTGGACGCATTCTGCAAATCAGCCCATTTCAAGTACCTTATTACCTTATGATGCACCATTTCACCTAATTAAAGGTCACGATGAGAGTTTTAGTAGTGTAGATATTCTAACAGGGTGGTGGGATCCCTTAAATCCAGAGAGAGAAACGTGCTTCAAAATGAGTATAGAGATGTGGATGTAGCACTTATCAACACCATCTTAAAGCAAGTGTGCCTTTTCTGAGGCTCATGCAGTAGAAAGAAAAGCCATCAAGGGTGTCACGGCTGCATCTCCATTATCCAAGCTTCATGAGTTGACAGCCTGACATTAGCATGTTTGGGGAAAGAGGAAGATTGGAATGTAAGAAAAGGGGAGGATGGAAGCCCAGCTGAACCATGTGAGAAGCTCCAGCCAGCCAAGATCAAGTAATGATATGCACACCTGGGAATCCAGCACCTGTTTCGTAAACAATATACAGGCACCTGATTGGACATTTGCAAATAACTGGGAGACGGGAGGGGGAGTGAATCAGAATAGAGTTGGAAGGAACCTTGGAGGTCCTCTAGTCCAGCCCCCTGCTCAAGCAGGAGATCCTATACCATTTCACACAAGTGACTGTCCAGTCTCTTCTTTAAAACCTCCACTGATAAAGCCCCTACAGCTTCTTGTGGCAAGCTGTTCCACTGGTTAATTGTCCTCACTGTTAGGAAGTTTCTCCTTAATTCCAGGTTGCTTCTCTCTGGACAGGAGAAGAAGCAAAGAGGGAACATTCCTTTGTGTTATTTGCACGGGAAATCCACAGATTTAGCTTACATTACCTATTGTAACTATTTAAGCCTCAGTATACTCTTGGCAAAACAAATGGCCAGATGTTGGAAGTTTTAACTTATCCCGCTCCTAGGAAAATGAAATATTTTAGGATATATCAAAAAGGCAGAATATTTCCTCTAAAAGAGAAGTAGAAACTCAGAGAGGCAGAAACTCATCCCCTCCCCCTTTGTTAATGGGCCATTAAGGCCTGGGCCAGTCTATTCTACATAACAAAGATCTACCTCCTTCAGGCAGAGCCATTGAATTGCCCTTCATTGCATCACCCACCAAGTTTCAACCAAACTTAGCACACGGACAACCTACAAGCTAGCTATGACCTCTGACAGCAACCAATCAGGATAGTCTTCCTGTGCCCCAGGAAATTCAAAGCCAGAGAGGGCATAAAACCCAGGGACTCACAGCATCTTTCCCCTTTTCTTCTCCCGAGAGCTCCAAGGCATGCGATCCTGTCCACTGTTGGAAGAATTATCCTTCTGGGTTCAGTTCCAAGTGGGGGAAAAAGACACTGGAAACATGGAGGCTGTTTGGGAAAGATGGTTTAATGGTGGACAGGACCATGTGGCTTGGAGCTCTAAAGAAGGAAGGGCTGAGATGCTGAGAGTCCCGGGGTTTTATACCCTCTGTTGGGGTTTGAATTGGAGCTTGTATTCTGATTGGTTGTCAAACTCACATGGGGCCATGCATGGGGCACCTCTGTAGACTGTCCTGAATCCCAGGCTTGGTTGAGCCTTGCTGGATGATGATGTAATGAAAGAGCTTTGGGCAATTCCTATTATAGCTCTACCTGGAGGGGGTAGATCTTTATTATGGCCAATAAAGAATTCTTTATTATGGCCAATAAAGAATTCTCCTGAAGGAGGTAGATCTTTGTTATGTAGAATAGACTGGCCCAGGCCTTAATGGCCCATTAACAAAGGGGGAGGGGATGAGTTTCTGCCTCTCTGAGTTTCTACTTCTCTTTTAGAGGAAATATTCTGCCTTTTTGATATATCCTAAAATATTTAATCTATTCTGTTCTGTTCTGTTCCATTCTATTCTTCCTTCTGTGTCCAATCACACATGGCTAATAAAGAATTCTATTCCCATTCCCATTCCATTCCACATAATTAAGATGTCTCACACCTAAAATCCAGTAGTGTGAATAAGGTTTTTTTGTTAGATTTGGTTTTTAATTTTAGTTCAAACCGCTATTTATTTATGCAGCCCAATAAATATCAAAACTCAGCTATTCTTCATCTTGTGCGAGATGTTTTCCCCTCCTTTGGTGTTGAAAATACATAGGCCGGAGACACGTCTGCTCTGAAAACACCGTGCATCGTTTCACAGCAGAATAAAAACAAATACATTTTCTATGGGAAAATAGTTCGCAAAATCTCAATAAAATGGGAACGAAAGCACACATGTTCCGAATGACATGGAGGGGGGGGGAAAAAAGGACCTTTCTTAATCTAGAAGCAGTTACTGGAAATGAATCTCTAAGGTGGGCTGGAGAACTAAGATGTCCTTTACCTAGTCATATCTGTTGTATCAGTTGAATTTCTTCTTAGGTTGAGAAGAACCTTCAGAGAATCTCTCATGTGTCAGAAGGAGAGGGTACCTGTAGCTCAGGTGTAATGGCCCCGGGGCGAGGCATGGAAGCAACACAGCCAGAGAACAATTCTAACTCCCCTTTATTGCTCCAACTTTCCCCCCCAAATATCCCCATGTTTACTGCAAGTCCTGGAGGAAAGCTCTCAGACGCACCTCTGACAGCCTCTGCTTGCAAGTGGTCCAGCAAAGAAAGTTAGCGAGGCAACAAACAAGGCAAGAACTCCAGCTAGCAAAGTTAGGAAGGCAGCAACCAAGGCAAGAAGTCCAGCCAGGCGGGCAAACTGGGCAAGGCACACAAGACAAAGAACAGCAAAAATCCAGACATCAACAACTGCACACGAGGCTCCACGGATTCAAGGCTTGTTCCTCCTCCTGAGTCGTCGGGTTGCCCTGTGCTGATCTCCCTTCCTCTCCATTCTTCATGCTTGGGAATCAGGGGTGGAGGTCATTGCTCATTGCCAGAGCTCCATCACTCCTCTGCTCCACTGCTTGCCCTGTCCCCCCACCCCTCAGCTGCTCCTCCTGCACCCCCTCTCCCTGGCAGGTGACCCTTTCCAGGCCTGAGGGACCTGGGTGACTGCTTCATCCTGCTCCTCTGGTCATTCATTAGCCCTAGCTCTGTCTCCTCCTCCTCCTCCTCAGGCTCCGATGGGGCCATGATATCAGCGTTAAACTGTAGAGCAGCATTCTCCAACCTTTCTGGGTTGACAGCCCAGCATAGGGGGAGGCAGGAGGAGGGGATGGCTTTGTGTGAGGGACACACACACACACAGCTTCATTTGTGTGAGCAGTGGACATGCACACGTGCTGCTCGCACGAGTCAGGCTGCGAGTGCACATGTGCAGCAGTTCATTGGAATGTAGACTGGTTGCAAATAGCCCACAGCCCTGTAGAACGCTGTGGCCCACAAGTTGGAGGCCCCCGCTGTAGATTTCTTGATGTTTCTGAGTATAGTTGTGTTGAGATAATTCCCCGTTAGGAGAATGAGCGCATACAGGGAGATGTATAGAGAGTAGTGTTGGAATAATACACACAGAGCACACAGATACACTGTACAGTAAATGTAGGTTTGTACTTCCAGAAAGGTTTAAGCAAAGTCCAAAATAAGCAATCCAGAAGTCATTCACAGGTAAAATCAGTCAGTTTTCATCCAGGGATAATCCAAATATCAAATTCCAGTGTCAAAAACAGTTCAGTATCAGACTTACATTAAATCCAGTAATATCAGTCAATTAGAAGAAATGGAGGAACGGCAACACTTTCCAACAGAAGGAAACAGAGATACACTTACACTCTCTTCTGAGACTCAGACTAAAACAAACCAGGTTTCTGGCTCCATTTTATGGCCGTTTGAGAAACCACACCTAATTACAGTTTTGCATTTTCTTAAAGTTACAGTTTTAAAATGTTTATCCTGGTTTATATATTTCTAACCCAAATAGCTGTTAGGTGACTCATATTCCTAACAAGTTGCTTGCTTGCCAGATATTTCATAACCCAACTAAATAACATCATCCTTGAAAGGGCTCCTAGTCACCTCACGAAGGGACTGTGGTCGTGCACTCTACATGGAACACTACTCAGATGCTGCAATTGTCCAGGGTGAAAAGCTGGGTGTGCTACACTTTGTGTCGGGCCTGCCTCCATTCAAAACTCAAGAAAGAAAAAACCCCAAGTCCATTGGATTAGAGAAGAGGTACTTTTACTAAGTTTGAAATGATAGCAAGAAAAAGCAAGACAAAATCTGAATCAATATGTTACACATTGTCACTACAAACCCCCGCCTCCCAGGGTCCAGCATTGAGATTCCAATCAACACCCAGTATGATGTTATGGGAAAACTCCTCTACAGGTATTTCTTCCATCTGGAGTCTCTGGATGGTTGGCCTTGACAGAGTATAAACGCCTCTACTCAGCAGCACTCATGAGTGCAAACCTCCCTTCCAGTTGTCATGGGACTACTACACACCAGCTCTCTTCCCCAACCCAAATGCCCATGTCCCCCTCCCCATTTCTATGGCAGCCGAGAGCAAGCAAGCTTCAGAAAACCATGCTGGAGATCCGGCTGACACTTTGTGAGAGTCACTGATTACTATGGGCTTCTGAGTATAATTCTAGGAACTTGTTCTCACCTGGTTCTCACCTGTGAAGCCCTTCAGGGATTAAGACAAGTAGTCCTCAATTTACTATTCATTTAGTGGCTGTTCAAAGTTACAATGGCACTGCAAAAAAGTGACTTGCGATCATTTTCCACCCTTATGACCATTACAGCATCCCCATAGTCACGTGATCAAAATTCAGGAACTGGCATGCATTTATGATCATTGCTCTGTCCTGGGATCACAAGATCACTAGAATAGAATAGAATAGAATAGAATAGAATAGAATAGAATAGAATAGAATAGAATAGAATAGAATAGAATAGAATAGAATAGAATAGAATTCTTTAATTGGCCAAGTGTGATTGGACACACAAGGAATTTGTCTTGGTGCAAATGCTCTCAGTGTACATAAAGGAAAAGATACATCCGCCAAGAGTCAAGAATCATCAGATGCAACATTTAATAATAGTCATAGGATACAATAAGCAATCAAATCATACTAGGAAACAGTCAATATAAATAGAAAGGATACAAGCGACAAAGTTACAGTCATACAGTCACAAGTGGGAGGGGATGGGTGATAAGGAGTGATGAGAAGATTAATAGTAATAGTAGTGCAGACATAGTAAATAGTTGGACAGTGTTGCGGGAATTATTTGTTTAGCAGAGTGATGGCGTTCGGGAAAAAACTGTCCCTGTGTCTAGTTGTTCTGGAGTGCAATGCTTCATAGCGTCGTTTTGAGGGTAGGAGTTGAAACAGTTTATGTCTGGGATGTGAGGAGTCTGTAAATATTTTCACAGCCCCCTTTTTGACTCATGCAGTATACAGGTACTCGATGGAAGGCAGGATGGTAGCAATTGTTTTTTCTGCAGTCCTAATTATCCTCTGAAGTCTGTGTTTGTGTAGTTGTAATCTTTCCAGCTGATTTCCAACAAGCAAAGTCAATGGAGGAGGCCAGATTCGCTTAATGACTGAGTAATTCACTTAACTGCAGTGATTTGCTTCACTGTGGCAAAAAAAGTCATAAAATGAGGAAAAACTCACTTAACAATTAACTTGCTTAGCAATGGAAACTTTGATTCAATTGTGGTCGTATGTCAAGGACTACCTGTAGCTTCTATCTCCAATGGCTTTGTCCATTTGCTTTTCTACACGGTAAGGTACAACAATTGTACAGTCCTATTTGGGAAATGTTGCTGTTTTTGTAAGAGGGGGTATGTGTGTCTGGATGCATGGGATTTTATTACTTTTAATAATTGCCTTTTTGTATTGTTTTGATTTGAGGTAAGCCCCACAGAGCCCTTCTGGAGTACAGTTGCTTCAATGTTTCAGAAACAAACAAATAAAATATCACAGTCATTGTAGTTTATAATTCATGGTTGATGTTTCAATAATTTATGCTAGTCCAGTCAGTTGTGATATATTCATTAAATCACAATTCCAACGCGGCTTTGATAATATATCCATATTCAAGGGAAAGTAGCATAGAATAATACGTTGTGTATGTCAGGAAATACAGTATATGGTAGGAAGGTGGTGGATGCGATTGTTGTGTTTAATAGCAAACACACGACAGAAAGAATTCACTGGTCATCTGCCACCAAATCAGCATTGACACTTAGCAACCACCTAATCTGGGGTCTCCAAGACTTGGCAACTTTAAGACTTGTAGACTTCAACTCCCAGAATTCCTCAGTCATCTGGGGATTTCTTGTGCTGGCTGGGGAATTCTAGAAGTTGAAGTCCACAACTTTTAAAGTTACCAAGTTTGGAGACTCTTGACCTAGGCCAAGGGTGTTAAAACATGATTTCATTGAGGGTTGTGTTTGACCTCGGGAGGCTGGAGTAGGTGTGGCCGGGGTGGGCATGACCAGGGTAGGTTGATGTCACTCGTGTCGGGGGCCACCAGTGGTGGTCAAGTGCTAAGGCAGGACTTTCCTCACACCAGAGGTGATATTCAGCAGGTTCTGACCAGTTCTGGAGAACTGGTAGCGGAAATTTTGAGTAGTTCGGAGAACCGGCAAATACCACTTCTGACTGGAGATTTTAGAGTATCCTTCCCCTGCCATGCCCACCAAGCCACGCCCACAGAACCGGTAGTAAAAAAAAATGAATCTCACCACTGCCTCAGACCCTACCTCACTCTCATTACAATCT
>NW_020717965.1:15592-20592 GCF_900518725.1 Notechis scutatus
CTTCCTTCCTTCCTTCCTTCCTTCCTTCCTTCCCTTCTTTTCCCTTCTCTCTTCATTGTCCTTTCTTCTTCCTTCCCCTCTTTCCTTACTTTTTCTTCCTTGCTCTCATCCCATCTTCCCTTCTTTCTCTTTGTCTTTCCTCTTTCCCTTCCTCCTTTCCTGTCCCTTCTCGGAGGCTCAAATGCAAAAGGGGAAACATTTCTCCTTTTGTTTTTAGTTTGTTTTGATAGCCTTCTGCCAGTGAAAATACACACCCCCAGCCCCATTTTTGGCCACGACAGCCTCCTGAAACCCTCTATAAGTGAAAACAAAGCTTGGGGACCACACCAGGGCTGAGATTCTACCGGTTTGGACTGGTTATATAGAACCGGTTGTTATGATTTTGTGCAGTTTGGAGAACTGGCAATTCATGCGTCTGTCTGGCTCCACCCCTCTCCGCTCACCCCTCTCCTCCCCGCCCAGTCAGTCCTTAAGGTATTTCTTTTTTCCCCTCCCGATGATCAGCTGTTCTGACAATCAGCTGTGCCAGGATCCCCCTAGCTGTCTTACTGCTTCGCCCAGGAGGCTCCCCTGAAGCTCAAGAGGCAAAATGGGGTATGCAAGGTGTGTGTGCTGCCTCCCCTCCCACCTGCGTGCTCCATTTTGCCTTCCTGGGCCTCAGGGAAGCCTTCTGGGAGCAAAAACACTCCCCCAGGAGGCTCAGGATTTAAAAAAAACATGGATTTAATGTAACATTTCCACATTCCCTGGTACCAGCTACCTAACCCATATTAGAACACCCAACACAGAGGGACTTGCCTTTTTTTTTTTTTATTTCCAGAAGGAAATACAGGAAGAAAGCCAAGGAACCAATCAGAACAGGAGTCTTGCCTCTGTTAAAATGAACTCATTTCCAAGCACACCTGCTCCTATTTGATATTGGAAGAGCCTAAGGAGTCCCAGATGGTGCTTGCAAATTTCAGGAGGCTTCCCCCCACCCCACCCCAAGGTGTTGAGATGCTCACACCTGATTCCTTTTAATGAGCTATCAGGCTAAGCAAGCATTTTCCACCTGATCATATTTAAAGAGGCATTAATCACGGTGGCCATATTGAACTCAGTCAGCTGCGCATTTTGCAGTTTTTAATACCAAGAACATGCAAAACATCAACGGAACACAACCTCTTAAATTGTAGAGCACCAGTATGCAGAGCAAACTCTTGAGTTTTGAACCTAGAGGTCTGTTGCTTCTCAAAAATGGCAGAGAAGGAACCTTAGAGGTCTTCTGATCCAGCCCCATCTGCTCAAGCAGGAGACCCTATATTATTTCAGACAAATGGCTGGCCATTTTTTTTTCTTAAAAACCTCCAGTGATGAAGCACCCACAACAATCGAAGGCAAACTGTTCCACTGGTTAATTGTCCTCCCTGTTTGGAAGTTTCTCCTTAGTTCCAAGTTGCTTCTCTCCTTGATGAGTTTCCATCCATTGTTTATTCTCTTGCCTTCTTGTGTTTTGGAAAATAAATTGACCCTCTCTTCTTTGTGGCAGCCCCTCAAATACTGGAATACTTCTATCATGTCTCCTCTAACCCTTTTCTCTCTCTCTAGACTAGCCAAACCCTGCAACTTTTCATATGTTTTAGTCTGCAGGCCTTTAATCATCCTAGATGCTCTTCTCTGCACTTTTTCCAAAGTCTCAACATCTTTTTTTGTAATGTGGTGACCAAAACAGGCGGCAGTATTCCAGGCGTGGCCTTACTAAGGATTTATCAAGCAGTACTTCACGTGATTTTAATTCTGTGCCTCTGTTTATACAACCAAGGATTGTATCTAGCTTCATCTGATGGCTAACAGAGTTCCTCTCTTCAACTTAATCCCTCATTTGTCCTGCAGTGTGTAGTGTGGGTACCAGCTTATCTTGACACACCAAAGCAAGCATGATTTTGGCGTGTCAAACTGGCACAGGAGGTGGAAGGGAAGGCCGTTCATTTTTCTTGATATTTTTCTGAGCCAGTTGGCAACCTTGTTTCTCCCAATAATGAATAGCCACCTTATTTTGCCCAATAATTAATGATCACTCCTCCCCCCCTTATCCACCCACACATGATTGTCTGGATGGAGTCATTAATCTGCAGGGATGAAACCCATTAACAAAGGGCTGCTAAATCACAATCTCAACCTGCTTCTAACCCTGCAATCTGTCTTAAAAAGACACCAACAAAAACAAACCAACGAAAAATTGCATTTTTCTCAGCTCTTGACTTCATGACAGTCAGAGAATACATTATATTTTATAAGAATCTAGATTTGGAAAGGATGCTGGAGGCTACAGAGCACATATCCTGCTTGCTTCAACAGAGAGATACAGCTTTCTTGCCAGACAGTGGTTTTGTTTCTGCCTGAACTCATCCAAGGGAGGATCCTGATATTAATAAAAGAAAATAATTGTAGCTCAGGGCTGAAAGGAAGGGTCCTTGGTGCTCTGTGGGTTTGGTTGTTTTATTGCAGACTTGGTAACATCATCAGTGCTAGAAGGGATTCCTCCATTTTTTGAAATGATTGTGTGGAATGATTCTGCTCTGCATTGATAGAATAGAATAGAATAGAATAGAATAGAATAGAATAGAATAGAATAGAATAGAATAGAATAGAATAGAATCATCAGATACAACATTTAATAATAGTCATAGGGTACAATAAGCAATCAAATCATACTAGGAAACAGTCAACATAAATCGTAAGGATGCAAGCAACAAAGTTACAGTCATACAGTCACAAGTGGGAGGAGATTGTTGATAAGGAATGATGAGAAGATTAATAGCAATAGTAGTGCAGACGTAGTAAAAAGTTGGACAGTGTTGAGGGAATTATTTATTTAGCAGAGTGATGGCTTTTGGGAAAAAAACTGATCTTGTGTCTAGTTGTTCTGGTGTGCAGTACTCTATATAGCATCGTTTTGAAGGTAGGAGTTGAAACAGTTTATGTCTGGGATGTGAGAGGTCTGTAGATATTTTCACAGCCCCCTTTTTGACTCCTGCAGTATACAGGTCCTCGATGGAAGGCAGGTTGGTAGTAATTGTTTTTTCTGCAGTCCTCTGGAGTCTGTGTCTGTCCTGTTGGGTTGCAGAACCAAACCAGACAGCTATAGAGGTGCAGATGACAGACTCAATAATTCCTCTGTAGAACTGGATCAGCAGCTCCTTGGGCAGTTTGAGCTTCCTGAGTTGGCGCAGAAGGAACATTCTTTGTTGTGCTTTTTTGGTGATGTTTTTGATGTTAGGTGTCCATTTTAGGTCATGTGATATAGTAGAACCTAGAAATCTGAAGGTCTCTACTGTTGATACTGTGTTGTCTAGTATTGTAAGAGGTGGTAGTATGGGAGGGTTTCTCCTAAAGTCTACCACCATTTCCATGGTTTTGAGTGTGTTCAGTTCCAGATTGTTCCAATTACACCACGAGGCAAGTTGTACAACCTCCTGTCTGTATGCGGATTTGTCGTTGCCTCAAATGAGACCAATCACTGTTGTATCATCTGCAAACTTCAGTATTTTAACAGATGGATCTGTTTGAGATGCAGTCATTGGTATATAGGGAGAAGAGAAGTGGAGAAAGCATACAGCCTTGGGGGGCGGGGCTGTGCTAATTGTACAGGTATCAGATGTGATTCTGCCTAGCTTCACCTGCTGCTTCCTGTCTGTTAGGAAGCTTATGATATTGTTTGCTAATTGACATGGAGGTTGGTTGTGAGGATTTTTGTACATAAATCCTTTCAGTCTTATTTGGAACCTCGACTTATAAGTTTTAGTGCCCATAGATACTGCATTTACTTTACAAGAAATATCCTTATGACCCTTCTGTTTCTCTAGCAATTTAGTTGAAACTATGCTAATGACCTTAGGTTTTAATCTCATCTATCTAATCCTCCTTCATGGGTGGAATCTGAACGTAAATCTTCCTGTTGATTTAATATGATACAGAGAAAGATCCTGAAGATTTGCTGCCAGGCATTTATAATTTACAGAGATACCATACACAAAGCTGGGAAATGAATATTCATAGTTTCCTTTGTGTGTTTTTCCTCATCCGTGCTTCACTTACCTCTCCATAGTCATTCAAGAAGCCAGAATAAAGATACGGTTGGCCCAACAGAGCAGAAATAGAATCAAAGAGTTGGAGGGGAACTTGGAGGTCTTCTAGTCTAACCCCATGCTCAATCAAGAGACCTTACACCATTCCAGACAAATGGCTGTCCATTCTCTTAAAATGTGATTGTAAAAAGTGATGGAGCACCCACAATTTCTGAAGGCAAGTCGTTCTGCTGATTAATTTTTCTGTCAGGAAATTTCTCCTTCGTTCTAGGTTGCTTCTGTACTTGATTAGTTTCCATCCATTGCTTTTTGTTTTGTCTTCATGTGCATTGGACAATAGGCCTTCTCCTCTTTATGCCAGTACCTTAGATATTTGGATACTTTTAGAACTCAAAAAAGTTAAAACCAGTAGAAATAAGCTGTTGACGAAAAGGTGTTTTCTCCTACCGGCAATTTTGTCCTTGTGTGCCCTCAAGAATGTTAGTCCTTGCCATGAAGCTCTTTCTAGATTTGAGTTGGTAGACTTTGGGGCATATGTCTGTTGGAAGAAATATCCATCTGGTTCAGTTCCAAGTGGGGAGAAAGGCACTGGAGTCAAAATGGAGTCTTGGAGGCTGTTTGGAAAGAGAGTCCATTTATTGAAGAAGCAGAACCACCAAGCACATGTGATTCTGGGCAGCGGACCACGTGGAGTTGAGAATGAGGGGTTTTTATATCTTCTCTTGGGCTTTGCGCTTGAGCTTCCTGTTCCTGTTCAAGAACATGTCTTCTATTGGTCGTTGTCAGACTCCCATTGTGGCATGTACAAATCCTATGAGTTTGTCTGAGGTATGTTTGGTTGAAGTTTGGCTGATGCAATGAAGGGGCTTGTTGGGGAATTACTATTGTGGCTAAGGGCTAATCCTGCCTTTGTTCAGACCTTGCTGTAAGGAA
>NW_020717965.1:25592-29369 GCF_900518725.1 Notechis scutatus
TAGTGGGGTGGGGAGGGAATGGGGATTTTGTAGTATCCTTCCTCTGCCACATCCACCAAGTCATGCCATGCCCACCAAGCCACGCCCACAGAACTGGTAGTAAAAAAATTTCAATCCCACCACTATCCTGTAGTAAAACCATCTCCTCGTTCTCTGAATCACATTCCACTTGCTCAGGGCCTCCTAGAGCAGCTGCAGATATCTGTTTGGCTATGGGCTCTTCAGTCACACCATCTGTCAGGTCTGCTGCTACTTTAGCTTGCAACTCCAAGGATTCGACCAAGACTGCAACCGTTACCCCATTTATCCAAAAAGAACATGACTCTGAATTTAAAACAGCCCCTCCCCCCCTCCCAAAAAAAGGACAGATTCCACAGAAAATAAAACCTATCCATTACCATGTTCTCTGGGAATTTAAGAGAGGCCTTGACTTGCAGAGACAAAACTTGACACAGAGGAAGGAAAAAAAGCTTGATGGATTTGAGAGCATAAAGAGACACAGAATATGCTTTTGAGGAAACAGAAATGTGAGCCCCTCCAGAAAGAAAGAAAGGAAAGAAAGAAAGAAAGAAAGAAAGAAAGAAAGAAAGAAAGAAAGAAAGAAAGAAAGAAAGAAAGAAAGAAAGAAAGAAGGATAGTTTTAAGCAGAGGTGGTATTCAGCAGGTTCTGACCAGTTCTGGAGAACCAGTAGCGGAAACTTTGAGTAGTTTGGAGAACCAGCAAATACCACCTCTGATTGGCCCCACCCCCATCTATTCTCTGCCTCCTGAGTCCCAGCTGATCAGCTGGGTCTTCTTTGGTTGCCCTGCACAGGAGAACGGAGCTGGAAAGCAGGTTAGTGGGGTGGGGAGGGAATGGAGATTTTGCAGTATCCTTCCCCCAGGAGTGGGGAAGGAATGGAGATTTTGCAGTATCCTTCCCCTGCCACACCCACCAAGCCAAGCCACGCCCTCCAAGCCACGCCCATAGAACTGGTAGTAAAAAAAAAAATTGAATCCCACCAACTGGTAGGGAGGCTTAATCTGAATTATTGGCCACTGGCAGGTTCAGTTCCAGCAATAAATCAAAACAACAACAACTTGAAGGAAATTCTCATTAAGCAACACAAAGTTAGCTTTTCTTATCCGCTGACATTTGAAATGGCGTCACATTTAAAATTCCACTTAGTGTAGTAGAATCTAACGGAGTGTTTTGAATTAAGTAATATCTTGTAAGGTTCTCCCCTTGTGCCTTCTGATCATAGAAAGTGAAGTTTTGGATGGTACACTGTTGCTTTTGCCACTGTAGAAAGTTAGCGCCCACCCTTCTCCTTGAAGAATGAAATGTTTTGAGGAATATTCCTAAAAAGGCAGGATAATATTTCCCCTAAAAGCGAAATTTAAAAAATCTTAAGAGAGACAGAGCCCTAGCTCCCTGCCCCCAGCAGATATTTTGTGCCCATTAAGAAAGACTGAGCCAGCCTATCTACAAAACAAAAGATCTTGAGCTCCAGGATGATGGAATTAAGACATGATCCTTCAGGACATAACATGATTAACCCAGTAAGACACAGAGTTCACTGCATTGCACAATCTCCTAAGGGCATGGCATCACCGCCAGCAAACTTCAACCAAACTTAGCTCAGACAAACATGACCCTTACATGGCCCCATGGAAGTCTGACAACAGCCAATAGAATACATGTTCTTGCACAGGAACAGAAAGCTCAAATACAGAGCCAGATAGGGTATAAAAGCCACCCAATCTCAACTCCATGTGGTCCACCTCCATATGGCTGTCCAAAATCACCCGTGTGGTTCTGCTTCATCATTAAACCACATTTCCAATCAGCCTCCAGCCTCCATTTTGTCTCCAGTGCCTTTCTCCCACCTCGGAACTGAACCATATGGAACTTTCTTCCAATATACAACTACATAGCAACTACATAGCCAAAAAGGCATTAAGAGTTGTTAACCTAATCCTACGTAGCTTTTTCTCTGGTAATATCACACTACTAACCAGAGCATACAAAACATTTGCTAGACCAATACTCGAATACAGTTCATCAGTCTGGAACCCACATTACGTATCTGATATTAACACAATTGAGAAAGTCCAGAAATATTTCACAAGAAGAGTTCTCCACTCCTCTACTCGTTGTAGAATACCTTATGCCACCAGACTTGAAATTCTAGAACTAGAAAACCTTGAATTACGCCATCTTCAGTCTGATTTAAGCATGGTATATAAAATCATACATTGCAATGTCCTACCTGTCAATGAATACTTCAGCTTCAACCATAACAACACAAGAGCACACAATAGATACAAACTCAAAGTAAACCGCACCAAACTTGATTGCAGGAAATACGACTTCAGCAATAGAGTGGTCAATGTCTGGAATACTCTACCCGACTCTGTGGTTTATTCCCCAAACCCCAAAAACTTTAACCTTAGACTGTCTACTATTGACCTCACCCCTTTCCTAAAAGGTCTGTAGGGGGCGTGCATAAGCGCACCAACGTGCCTACCGTCCCTGTCCTATTGTTTCTCTTATTCTTCTTTTATTTTTCTTATATGTACCCATTTCATGTATTCACAACTATGTATACACTTATACTTATTATCTTGTAAACAATTGGCAAATAAATAAATAAATAAATAAATAAATAAATAAATATCAGCATTGCTCTGTAGTTCTCTTCTGACATCAAATCTCATCTCCATCTCCTCCTTCTTCTTCTTCCTCCTCCTCCAATCATTTCCACAGTCCAGCTGGTCAGATGTATCTAGGGGGAGATCCAGGCGTCACATTTTACAATCCAAATTTATACCTCAAGAGATAGGAGGGTCAAATGGATTTGGTTGAAATAACAAGGTGTATCGTTTTAAACAAAGAAAAGAGTTTATTCCGTACTGTTTTAATTGGGAATTTTTTCCAGTTTTCCTGAAATAGGGGGGGAAAATGAAACGTAGGTTTTAGTTTAAAGATTGAACAATTGTGTTTTTATAGAAATGATTTGTAATAAGTAAATATACTGCAAAAAGTTAAAGCTGCAAAAATGCAATGAGTACTTGACTGTGCTCGAATGAATCGAAAATCAATATTTTCTTTTTCTTTTCCTTTCTTTTTTTTCCCTGCACTTCCTCATTCCCCACCTCTTTTAATCCTTATTTTCATTGTATTTTATGCTATCATACATTTTAATAAAAGCAAGATTAAAAAGGAAAAAAGAAATAAGGTCTCCTGTATTCACTGGATTAGGCTATGCTGCTAAATAAAAAGCTTATACAAGCTTGGTAATTGTGTATGTATAAGTGTGTATGCATGCAAGCAGAAATGCTACTTAAAGTCAGCACATTTCCAATTAAGTGTGATACGTGGTACAAATGGCTCAGCAAAATACCATCAGCTGCAATACTTCAAAGATAGATTTATGCTAATTGTCTACTTATACTTTTAGCCAAAGGATCTGGTTGCAATTAACCTAGTAACACTTTTCTATGGGCTCATAGTTAACTTTCCCATTTAAAAAGTTCTTTGTGAGGGGAACTATCATCCTTTCAAGTTAGTTCAAGACCCTTTCCTTTCCTTCCTCCTTCTTTTATCTTCCTTTCCCTTCCCTTCCCTTCCCTTCCCTTCCCTTCCCTTCCTTTCCTCTTCTTTCATCTTCCCTTTCCTTCCTTCCCCTTCCTTCCCCTTCTTTTATCTTCCTTTCTTTTCCCTTCATTTTCTTTCCTCTTCTTTTATCTTCCTTTCCCTTCTTTTATCTTCCCTTTCCTCCCTTCCCCTTCCTT
>NW_020717966.1:1282-13964 GCF_900518725.1 Notechis scutatus
AATCAGACTGAGACTCTACTATAAGCTTTTTTGGGGGGGGCTTGGGGAGGAAGTCAGTCCTTCTAATCTCTCTTTCAGGGTCTCACACCTGGCAGGCAATTTTGGGCTGTGAGCTCAGGGAAGACGGGAGCAAAAGAGGGTTTTTGCACTATGGCTATGATGGGATGGACTTCATCAGCTTCGACGGTGAGACCTTCAGATGGGTGACAGCTCAGCCCCAGGCCCAGAAGGTCAAGGAGAAGTGGGAGGATGATTCAGGATGGTCCCAGAGAAACAAAGTCTACTTGGAGACCTGTATTGAGCAGTTGAAGAGTTACTTGTCTTACAGTAAGGAAGCTCTGCAAAGGATAGGTAAGTGCAGGGGAATGCAACTACATAATTTTCTTGGCTGGACTTTTGAATGCTGCTGGTGGGATGGGAGCAGTGGTGGGATGCAACTGGTTTAACAATTGGTTCGGCGAGTGCGTGCTTTGCACGCACACGCAGCGTTAAAACCCCACCACCAATTTTAAGCTTAAAAACTTCTATGTCAGTGCTGGTGAGTAAAACAGCTGACTCACTGCAATCTGCTGTGCTGCACGAATCAGCTGAGCTAAAAAAACGGAAATATAGGACAGGAAAGGGCAGGGGTGGGCGGGCAGGGTCAACTGCTCATCAGAACTACTGATTCGCTAGAACCAGTAGAATCCCACCACTGGATGGGAGGAGGTCTGTAGTTCTCCTTAAGGAGCATAAACTCAATCTTGCATGGAAGGAAGCCTTGTGTAGAAGGTATTTATTGATTTATTTTATTTAGCGTATGGCATCTACCAAGGCTATGCAATCACTTATATGCAACATTAATAGTGTAGAATAGGGGCATCAAACTTGATTTCATTGAGGGCCACATCAGGGTTGTTTTTGACCTCAGGGGGGCTGGTGTGGGTGTGGCAGGATGGGAGCAGACAGCTTGATGTCACTCGTGTTGGGGGCGCGAGTGATGGCCCGAAAGCTTTGCCAGCAAAAACAGGCTCCTGAGCTCTGTTTTCATCTGCAACTGCTTCCTGGGACCCTCTGCCAGAAAAAATGGAGCTCAAGAGGCCCAAGCTCTATTTTTCACTGGCAGAGGCACTGCGGGCCAATCTTTTGTTGTTTCCAGGGCAGCCCCATGGGCCAGATCTAAGCACGCCATGGGCAGGATCCGGGCCCCGGGCCTTGAGTTTGACACCCCTGGTGTAGAAGGTAAGTGTTAAGGTAATGACCAGCTGCTGTAAGGCTGTAAGCCAAGATGAAGAATTGAGGATGAGTCAGAAGGGTACTGCTGCTTTAAGAAGCTGTCTATATAAGGGTGGCCATGTGAGGACATCTCTTTCCCTCTCTCCTTGTGTTCTCTCTCCATTGTAGTTCTCTGTGTAGAGTTGAAGATTGCTTGCTTGCCTGGTATTTGTCTAACACGTGTATGTATGTATGTATGTATGTATGTATGTATGTATGTATGTATGTATGTATGTAGTAGTTTTATATATAAACCACTGTTAAAAGATAAAGCCTCTGTGTCCTGTGTTTTGCTCCTTGGTTGTCTCATAATAATAGTCACACTGTAAACATTCTGACAGTAAGGAAGATAACACTGATGGACATATGCATGATCCTTGGCCAACAAAAAGTGAAACATACCTCAAGTCTACAACAAACAGATTATACTTTGAAGGAACTTGGCCATAAGATGGAAAAGGGTGCACTGTGCATCAAATTCCATTATCATAGTCAATTTCAGGAAAAGTAGTTTTAGCCTTTCTGTGTCATTGGTTTCTTGGACTGGTCTACCTAGTAGGACTGACACCTATGGAACATCAAGGTCCACCTCTTGAGGATCGTATAGATTCAAGAAAGAAGGGATTGCAGGGATGCAATTCCGCGAGCTTCTTCCAGATGTTGCATTGTCTTGGTAGTTGGAGAGATCCTGTGAGGTGTGCTGTTGTTATTTTTGCAGAGCCCCCAGTGGGGAGGGTGATGCACAAGACTGCCAGTGACAAGGTGGAAGTCCTCATCTGCCAGGCCTTTGGCTTCTATCCCAAGGAGATCCAGGCCATCTGGAGGAGGGGTAAAGAGGATTGCAAGTACGAGACCCTCCTTAGGAACGTGGCCCCCAACTCGGATGGGACCTATTATGTCAGGCTCATCATTGAGATCGACCCCAAGGAGAGGGACATCTTCAACTGCCACATAAAGCACGGCAGCTTACAGGAGCCCCTGGTCTTGGCCTGGAAGGAAAACCCTGAGGAGAAACTGCAAGACTGGGGTTGGTAAAGAAGAATTTTCACCCATGAGGGATTGGGCAATTAGAAAGGGAACTTCACCCTTGGTGCAAAGACAGAACAATTAGCTCACCAGGTGTAGTTCTCTCCACCCTCAATCTCAACCTGTTTGTATCAATGTATTCAGAGGTGGTATTCAGGAGGTTCTGACCAGTTCTGGGGAACCATTAGCGGACATTTTGAGTAGTTTGGAGAACTGGCTAATACCACCTCTGACTGGCCCCACCCCCATCTATTCTCTGCCTCCCGAGTGCCAGCTGATTGGCTGGGTCTTCTTTTGTTGCCCTGCACAGGAGAACAAAGCTGGAAAGCAGGTTAGTGGGGTGGAGAGGGAATGGAGATTTTGCAGTATATCCTTCCCCTGGAGTGAGGTGGGAATGGGGATTTTACAGTATCCTTCCCCTGCCATTCCCACAAGCCCACCAAGCCACGCCCACAGAACCGGTAGTAAAATCACCTGTCATCTTAACCATAGAACTGTACCCCTGTAGGTAATTTGTGTTTTTGTGTCATGTGAGTGAAGGAAAATGGGTGATTCCATCATCTTAACCCTTGTTTAAATGTGCTAGAGCAGTGGTGGCTAACCTTTTTGGGCTCCTGTGCTGAAAATTGTGCTTGTGCTCATGTGCCAGCACCCAGAAGGCAATGCGCCCCTCCATGCATGGCCCGCTGCCCCCTTACCTGCACTACGCATGCACGTGTCACCCAACTGATTTTCAGGCCTTTTTCGGCCTCCCAGAGGCTTGAGGGAAGTCTCTGCAGCCTTTGGAGCTGAAAAATGGGCCTGTTTCATCACTTCCGATATTTCTGGAAATACAGGAAATGACAAAATGGGCCTGTTTTTCAGCTTCCAAAGGCTGCAGAGGCTTCCCTTGAGCCTCTGGGAGGTTGAAAAAGGCCCGAAAATCAGCTGGGAGGCAGGCACATGCGCAGTGAGGTAAGTTTGCTTGGGGCTCGCATGCCCGCACAAATGGCTCTGTGTGCCACCTGTTTGCCATCATGGTGCTAGAGGATGGTAGAGTGCGAAAGGCATTCAAGTCCAGGCATGGTTGTGGTTTCTACAGTTGTGATCCTAGGAGTAATGGTTCTTTGGCAGAGGTAAAGCTACTAGAGAGGAATTCATGACAGTTGCTTGGCAGTGAGCACCCTCTGGGTGTGCCAGGTGCCAAATCTATGCCCAGGCTTTGTCCTTGAGCTGAGGATCTTTATGTCAACCCTGAAGCGGACCTGACTGAGGCCATCTTTGTGGCTTCAGGCATGGAAGAAGAAGGGACAGAGAGGATGGAAATAGCCAATTGGGGATTTGTAGTCAAAACAAAAGATTTTCCTGTGGGAACCAAGGACATTCCAACAGGTGGCTGGGCGAGAAGCAACTGGCCAGCACTTCCATTGGACAATGTGACTGATGACTTGTGGGAAGGGAGAACTTTTATTTTTTAATCAGGTGAAAATTGCAGGAACTTTCAGAGTTGGTTTTCACCAGTTGTGCCAATATGATGTATCCAATAAATTGTCCACCTGCCTCGGAATTCTGCTTTCTATGAGTTCATTCCTTGGAATGCTGACATATGTCAGAAATGGTGTAGGGTCTCCCACTTAGGTGGTGGGTTGGACTAGATGACCTACAAGGTCCCTTCTAACTCCAATTATCTGTTATATCTGTTATATTATCCTGAAGACTGAAGACTCTGTTTTACTTTTAGCCAACAGGAGCCTCCATGTAGGAGTCATCATAGGGGCTGTGACTGCTTTAATTCTTCTGGTGTCTGGAATCATCTGGATAAGTAAGTAAGGAGGAAATATTTTTTGCAGCTTGTTCTTCCTTCTGCCCTCACTTCCCACTGGAAAGGTCTTAGGATGATGGATCTGCTTTCACCGGATCCTTTCTGAATAACTTTCAAACAAGCTGATCTGAAGTCTTGCCCCATGTTCTTCTCAGCCTCTACTTCCATTTGCATGCGAACCTGCATGAGTGCTTGTGTTACAGTGCTTCCATCCTCAACCCCAAGATGCAAACTCTCTGCCTTCAGGATACAATTGGAATATTTGGAACAAGTTTTGGGTTCACTCATAAAATGGCTGCTAGAAAGGGCTTGCATGTTTGTTAAGTACCTGTCCATGGGGCCAGTATAACCAGCTATAAAGCTACAATTTATTTGCTTATTTGTTTATATATGTATGTATGCATTTATGTATGTATGTATGTATGTATGTATGTATGTATGTATGTATGTATGTCCTATTTACAAACCATCCACTTACCTCGTAGATTGACTCTGGGAGGTGGTGCACAAATAGACGTAAACCCATAAACACTATATATAAAAGAAGCAGGTACTTTGCACGGCAGATGGCTAATTTATTCTTGTTTAAGTTTGAAATATTAAAATTAAGAATGCAGGGTCAAGTCAAGGGGCCAATTCGTGGAAGGTTCTGAAGATATGTGAGCATCAACCTGTTTTTACACAAGGTCTCATATATTTATACATCATATATTTATTCCCTCAATTTAGTGTGTTGTCCCCATTTCAGTAACCAAAACCACATTCACAAGACTTCCCAGGGTCACATCATGTAGCCCCAAAGAATCCAAGGGATAAATCCAGCACAAATCCCATAGGAATTCTAACCATACTCCAACTTTCTATGTTTGGAGAGTAGAAGCATGGTGACTTGGTGGCTTAATAACACTGGAGATAGTCTTTGTTTGAGTCCTAGCACTGCATAACAGGGTGAACTCCCGTTACTCACCTTAGCTTCTTCCTACCTAGCAATTTGAAAGTATGTTCTATACGAGTAGATAAATAGGTACCTCTTCAGTGAGGAGTTGAGCCAGTGCTTCATGTGTATAGTTAAAATCCCCCCTGGCCCTGAACCTTCCCAGTTGCGATTCCCATTTTAAGGTGACTTTGGTGAAAAGAGAGGGCCTTGGATGATACTGCAAGAAAGCTGCTCATGTTCCTTTCTGATGTGGAGTTAGCTCGCCCACTTGGGAAGTACCCAAGTGTGAACCAAACAGAGCTAGCAAACAGGCAGCCAAACTACTACTCTGCCTCAGAAGTGGAGCCTCCTGGCTAATGTAACATCGTCATATGCTAAATAAATAAACAACATGTTTGGGGAAAGGAAAAACAATTTACAACAAGGATTAAAATCTTGGACAAAGCTCAGGAGAGAAAAATGTTCTGAATCCTTGAACTTGCTGTTCGGTTGAGTGCCTGAGGATTTCCAGCAATAGCACTTGTACTCTAGGCCTATTTTCATTTAAAAAAATGAAATCGCCCTCCTTGATACAAAAGGGTGGTATCTGGAGGTGTCTGTCTTCCAGCACTGACCCCCATTCTATCCCTGCAGGACATCAAAGAAAGGAGAGCGAGAACAGCTAAAGAGCATCCAAAATCTTGGCCGCTTTGGGACTTCTTTCCAGATTCTTTGGAGAATCAACCTTAAGAGCTTCTTTCAGCCCCAGCCTCAGGACAGGCAACTCAATCTGCCTGCCTGCTTTGCCTGTTTTGGGGTAAAAGTTGCTCTTTTTTATAAAAAAATCAATATTTATATAAATATTTTTAATATTAACATAAAAGCTATGCCCAGCCAGTCACATGACCACCAAGCCACACCCACAAATTAGGCCATGCCCACAGAACCGGTTAGTGGACCCTGGGATTTAAAATTATGAGTTTGGTGGTCCCTGAAGTCCAAAAGGTTGGTGACCCCTGAACTAGATAACATCATCATCAAGGGTGGTATTTGTCAGGAATGTAAGTCACCTAACAGTTGGGTTGGAAAATATATAAACCAGGACAGACATTTTAATACTGTCTCTTTAAGGGAATGCTAGAATTGTAATTGGGTGTGGTTCCTCAAACGGCCATAAGATGGAGCCAGAAACTTGGGTTGTTCTGTTCTGTTGTTGCTGAGAGTGTTGCTGTTCCTGCATTTCCCTATTGACTGTTGCTGATCATCGTTATTCTTGGATTTGATGTAAGTCTGTTACTGAACTGTTTTTGATACTGGAACTTTGTTATTGGATTATCCCTGGACTGAAAACTGCTTTAACCATGAATGACTTGGACTGCTTGTTGGACTTTGCTTAACTGTTCACTGGAAGTAAAAACCTACATTTTACTATACAGTGTATCTGTGTGCTAGTTGTGTGTTATTTCTCACCACTCTCACTATGTCTCCCTGTATGCAGTGGTAAAAAAAAAATTGAATTCCACCCCTGATCTCCACAGTCAGTATTAGCGATTAGCACTGATGAAGTTATGTAGTTTGGGTAATGAAGTATCTGCAAGAAAATAGACAAGCTCAGAGAGCTCCAAGGACCTCTCATGTCAACCCTGAGCTACAAATATTCTCCTTTATTGTGACCAGATGCTTGCAAAGGATGTAAATCCTCCCATTTCCCCCCAGTCAATTAAAACTGAAGAAGCTTCTTGGATGAGAAGTGAAATGTTTTCAAAACAATAACAGCAACAAAAGAATGTCCAGTTTGCCTTTTGGAAAAAGTACCTTTGGGACGGCCATGACATGGATGATTAAGAGTTTTCACAACAAGCAACTTTTGCGAATATTTCCTATACATTGGGAATCGGTTGAATTGGTGAATCGCCCACTTGGCATGGTTTGCTTTCTTTCATGGTCTCTGTCTTGTCTTGCTAACCTCATACATTAAATTATTGTGTGTTGATAAAATATTGGGTTTAAACTTTTTTCATATGTTTATACAGAGAAGGCTTATACTGAGGACAAGCTCTTGTTAAGTAGCACTAGCACTAGCAATAGCACTTAAACTTATCTACCATTTTATAGTGCTTTACAGCCCTCTCTAAGCAGTTTACAGAGTCATCCTATTGCCCACAACAATCTGTGTTTTCATTTTACCCACCTTGGAAGGATGGAAGGCTGAGTCAACATTGAACTTGGTGGGATTTGAACTGCCAAATTGCAGGCAGCTGATAGTCAGCAGAAGTGGCCTGCAGTACAGCACTCTAACCACTGTGCCACTGAGGCTCTTATAGTAATAGTATTTAGACTTATATACTGCTTCACAGTGCTTTACAGCCCTCTCTAACTGGTTTACAGAGTCAGCATATTGCCCCCAACAATCTGTGTTCTTACCGACCTTGGAAGGGAAGAAGGTTGGGTCGATCTTGAACTGGTGAGAATCAAACTGCTGACAGGTGGCAGAATTAGCCTGCAATACTGCATTATAATCACTGTGCCACCATGGCTCATTTAAGGAACACCTTGTAAATTGTTTTTGAGGAAGAGGGAGAGGAGAGCTTCCTACGATGGTTTGTAGTAGCAGTTTATTTCAGACCCAGATAAAGACCTAACCACAGAGAATTGCTTCACCTTTATTTTTTTGTAACTCCTGTATTTACTCCTGTATTTATATGGTTTGATCCTTCCATCCTAATGATCTTTGATTCACAAGCTGGATATGTCAATGTTTGGAACAGGTGTAGTTTTGCTAGCTTATTTTCTCAGAATTCAATCTAAGGCCAGTTTTGTGGACTCTTAAGGTTAATTAGGAAGTGGTGGTTCAGTGGCTAAGATGCTGAGCTTGTTGATCAGAAAGGTCAGCAGTTCGGTGGTTCGAATCCCTAGCACCACGTAACAGAGTGAACTCCCATTACTTGTCCCAGCTTCTGCCAGCCTAGCAGTTCAAAAGCATGTAAAAATGCAAGTAGAAAAATAGGGAGCACGTTGGTGGGAAGGTAACAGCATTCCACACACCTTCGGCATTTAGTCATGTTGCCCACATGACCATGGAGATGTCTTCGGACAGCGCTGGCTCTTCAGCTTTGTAACGGAGAGGATCATTGGCCCCTAGAGCAGGAAACGACTAGCACATATGTGTGAGGGGAACCTTTATCTTTGCCTTTAAAGTTAATTATTGAAAGCTATTGAAATATTGAAACAAGGACACATAGGCTGAAAAACAGCTTCTACCCCAGGGCAGTAACTATATTGAATTCTACTGTACAGTGCAATATTAATGCAATTTCAGGGGTTTTCAATTCAATTGTATAGAATGTGAAGGATGTGTGAGTTTTATTTTTACAGTTATAATGTACACTGAAGATGGCATTTAATTTTGTTGTATGAGGTGCAATGACAATAAACTAAAATAAAATAAAATACACTCACAGAGATCACCTCTAACCAATGTACACTCTGTTGACAATTCCAGTTGTGGATTGTTGGTGATCATTCTTATGGGAACAAAAATTCTGCCTAGTTTGTGTATGTTTCCTATAAAAATAGTCCAATTCCTCATGTTTATTGGAAACAAGGGCACTGCTCAGGGCAGATGCATCTTTCATAGAAAGTCTGGTTTTTCTCTGCAGTTGCCTATATTCAACTCAGGAATTTGCTACCTAGAGTTTTTCGTGTCCTTTTTCAAGAGGAACTGGACTTCCTTGTTATTTCTTTGAAGAGTTCTTTGAAGTCCATTTGCCTCTTGAAAAAGCACCTTTGGGGCAACTATGACTTGGATGACTGAGGATCTCCATAGACATAGAGTTTTTCATCCTAAATTTAATCTGTCTTATTATTTTATCGATATTACCAATGATGGGAATTATGGGAGGTTCCTAAGCCATTAATTCATTTGAAATAAGTAATTGGGATATCTAAAAGTTCTCAGTTAAAGAACTTTTGATTTTACAATGGGTTGGAACAAAAATAAAGTATTCCAACCATTGTGAAATCAAAATTTCTTCAACAAAGCAATGGCTAAGAGTTCAAAAGAATATTAAGATCCTTCAATGTCCTTATTATAAGATGCCACAGAAAAATGTGAAGGCCACCTTTTAATTCATTAATTGATTAATTATCCTAACTTTCTAATATTGCATCTTCAAGCCATACAACCTGGGGTTTGTCCTTAACTGTAGAATAAACCAATAAAGAAGAAGACGTTTGTGGTGTCCAATTTTCCTTAGAAACACAAAGAAGAAGAGGTTTGTGTCAGAGTGTGCAGCACATCATCCAAACAGCACACAATTAAATAATTCTGCAGGATTCATCTACATAAGAAACTTTTTTATATACAATACCATACAGGAGAAGTCGGCATGCTAAATCAGGAACACAGAAGCAATATTCATAGAAGCAAGTAGAGAGATACAGAGGCGAAGATTTACAAAGGGAAAGATGCAAGGACAAACCAACTCTTTTATACAGTTCAGCAAGTCTAAGGCACACCAAGACTGCAAACTGTCTCTTATGGCCCCATACAAACAAATATTATATTTCAGTTTCCAAACAGTCCCCATTGGCTGACCTGTTACCATTATTCAAACAGTCTCCATTGGCTGACCTGTTACCATGTCTATTCAAACAGTCCCCATTGGCTGACCTGTTACCATGTCTATTCAAACAGTCCCCATTGGCTGACCTGTTACCATGTCTATTCCCCATTGGCTGACCTATTGCCATATCTAATCCAAACAGTCCCCATTTGCTGGCCTATTACCATGTCTATTCCAGCTCATAATTTTTATATACTGACAGTTTGCCTCAGAGGGGAAAGTAAGTGGGAGCTCAGCCTGTAGATCTCCAAAAGAATAGTTAGTGGTAGATATGACATCAGGCTAAACTGGTTGTGATAATGTCATTGAAGCCCTGCATTTTTGTGCACTGACATCAACACTTTGTGCACTGACATCATCACAAATATTAAACTGCTGCCATTGCAACCCCATGCCCTACCAATAAGCCTACCATAAACTGGAAGTAGGGTTGGGTGCAACCAAAAGGGAGTTCTCCCCAAAATGAGTCACCCTGGTGCAGAAGTCGATCAGAGCAGAGACACAATTGATGGACTTTCACAAAAATTTTATTGAAGCACTTCAGCAAAAAGGGTCCCAGCTGCTAAAGGAGCTGAGACCCTGAACAACAGCAAAACACAATCTTTTATACATTTGATTTCAAGAAATAGGAAAGTAAAATTTCACAAAGCTATCATCTTTTTGGGGGGAGTTCTACCTTGCTTTTAGTCTACGTGTCCATTTGTCCTTACTTGTGGTTTCTGCTGCTTATCTTCTTTTTTGCAAAATCTTTTAACTTGCTATCTAATTTCAAGTACGTGGTGTTACATTTCCTCCATTTAAAACTTTCACGTTATACAGTTGCATTCTTCTAAGTTATCACTCCCTCCCAAAAAGTGGTTATATAGTATTTCATAGTAGGTGATCCATCAGAGTTGGCAACCAGAACAGAACAAAACAAAACAAAAGCTTGTTAATCCTACATTGTCCTGTGGCTGCTTCATATACTGTATGGAAGTGAAATGTACAAGGAGTGACTTTAAGATTATAGTAATAAAAAAGAGAATATCCCAACCTAGAACAGTTTAACAAAATGAACACACTTTCTATAGCAAGAGTTTTTAAAACAAAGAATGGGTATGTTGACGGCATTTGGGGGGAAAATGAGTAAGAATCAGTTGTTGGTCTATGTTTTCACAATTAGCTGTGCCTTTGTATTCATATCTGATCTTAATAAGATAATATAGCATTTGGGAATGAAGATGCAGCCCAGCAGGCCAGCACTGGAAGCCAAGATGGAGAAGATCTGCACAACCACCATGTACTTTCCTTTGGTGTTCAGGTAGGTAGGAACAAAGGATATCCAGACGCTGCAGAAGACTAGCATGCTGAAGGTGATCAGCTTGGCTTCGTTGAAGGCCCCAGGCAGATTACAGGCCAGAAATGCTACCGTGAAGCAGATGGCAGCCAGGAAGCCAATGTAGCCAAGGGCAACATAAAATATGGCAAGGAATCCTTCATTACATTGAAGTACAATCTCTCCTGGTTGGGAGTGCATGTCAGAATCAGAAAATGGAGGGGAGACCACCAGCCAGATGTTGCAGATGACCACTTGGACTGTGGAAGAGCAAAGAATGATGTAGTTGGCTAACCGCTTCCCCAGCCATCTCCTCACTCTGTTTCCTGGCTTTGTGGCCAGGAAGGCTAACGCAACTGTGATAGTTTTGGCCAAGACAGAAGATATAGCAACTGAGAAGATGATACTAAAGGCTGTTTGTCGGAGAAGGCAGGTAGCTCTCCTTGGCTGGCCAATGAAGAGGAAGGAAGTCAAATAGGAAAGCAGAAGGGAGAACAAGATGCTGTAGGAAAGGTCCTGGTTGTTGGCTTTGATGATGGCTGTTTCTCTGTATTTAACAAAGATTGCTAAAACAAGAAGGGTAGTTAAGGTCAAAAAGAGTGCAAGAGAAGCCAAGATGGCCCCCAGTTTATCATTATAGGCCAGGTAGGTTTTTCCTTTCGGGAGACATTCATCTCACTCTTTATTTGGATGTTGATCTTCTGGACATTTGGTGCAATAATCTGCATCTGCAGAGACAAAAAATATCATCATCTTCAGCCACAACTGTTTTATTTTCGATGGCAATAGTTAAGATACTTTCTGGGTATCTGTGACTGTGAAGGGGCATCTTTCTGCCTTAAAACAGCAGTGGGTGACTGAAGTTAGAACTTATTATTTTGCTCAGTTCAGCCAGTTCATCATCTCTGTTCTTATTTCCTATTGCATTTCTTTTTAAGACGCATGTGTCAGGATTCCGGCAGTTACCCCAATTAAATCATGAGTCTTGAGCCAAACTTCCAAAACTTCAAAAGGATTTATTAGGAGTTAACATGTCCGGCACTGCCTGGGTGTAGCCAAATCTGAGACACATAATTCATTGTCACCCTTGACCCTGGTTTTCCCCCAACCCCTGGGTGTATCATAATTCATATTCTCCAATGGGACACATCCATAGCCAAGAGTCCTCAATCATGTTCACCAGTGAGAAATTTGCATGGCAGAAACTTCAGTCACCTAGAAACTGTCTTTGAAAACTATTTATGGAATGCACTTTTGATTTCCAAGCTGCCACACTGCTCTTTCAAACCCCTTTCCCCCTCCCTTTTTATTGGCAACCCTAAAAAGACCATAGAAATATTTTGAGTTGACAGCATGTTTTATTTTAGATGTATGATTTATTTCAGAAACGGATTAAGAAACTATTAATCTTTTTGATGACAGCCCACTCTATTCCACTCTATTCAATATGATTCAGAAATCAACTATGCAAAGTCAAATCTTCACACAGGGAGAATTGTTAGCTTTTTCATTGAAGGGTTGCTTCTGTACTCACACACCTTCCTGAGAGGAGACAGTCCCTTCTGCACAGGGAACACAATCATAGCAGCAAACGGGCTTCGCTTCCTGACCCACTTTGAAAAATCCAGGTGCACAACTTTCCACACAACTGGAGGGAAGCAGACTCTATGCAGAAAAATGGGGAACATAAAGGACTGTTTCTTCTTCTTCTTCTTCTTCTTCTTCTTCTTCTTCTTCTTCTTCTT
>NW_020717966.1:15570-29240 GCF_900518725.1 Notechis scutatus
GGGGGGGGGGGTGGCTTTTCCTGTCGCCGCAGCTCCTCCGAAGCGCCCGTTTATCCCAACCCCGCCGCCCGTGCGCAGTTCAATCCACAGTGCTCTGTTCTGCCTGCCTGCCTGCCTTCTTCATTTCGGAGCAGCTTCGGCTGATAAAAAGAGGTGAATAGTTATTATTCTCAGCCAAAGCTGCTCCCAAACAACCAGACAGGCAGGCAGGCAGAACCGCGCGCGGGCGGGCGGGGTGGGGGTAAATGGGCACTTAGGAGGAGCTGCGGCGACAGGAAAAGCCACCCCCTCCCACGGCTTCTTTGAAGCAGTTTCTTCCTGGGCTGGTGGAGCAGCGAGAGAGCGACTGAGAGAGGAACGAGGTGGGAGGAAACTGAAGCCGCTGAGCCAGAGAGCAGGACAGGCTTCGGTTGCTTCCTCCCTCCCCTTCTTTCATTTGTGTCCTTGATCCCCGATCCCAGCAACATTCACCGAAGGCGAAGAAAGCCGCCATTTTTTTAAAAAAAACTTTCTTTGCGGCCCGGTACAGAGTGCTCCACGGACCGGGACCGGTCCGCGGCCCGGTGGTTGAGGACCCCTGTGTTAAAGTATGATGATATTGAAGGGGAGAAATGGGACTACAGTTAATGATTACCCTTACATTCTTTTTTTTTTTTTTAAAAAAACAACCCTTACATTCTTAAACCATTGGGACCTCATAATCATATCCTGGTCAATGAGGAAGTTGGCATCCTGGGATTTGTGTCTTGCAAAGCTCCCAAATTTCACTCTGACCACAGATTTGTTGGGGAACCAAAACCACTTCACAATGTCAAAGTCAGCCGCCAGCTCTCTGTTTTTGCCCAGATACACCCCATCCATGGAATGGTTATAGAACTGGGGATCTTGTAGGAAAGGATGAAACTGGAATGATAAGAACATCTGTATGAACAAAGAAACTCTACAGCCTTTTGAAAAGAGCAATATTTTTAATCCTATGTAATCCTTTTGGTGTCATTTTGGTGGAAAGGATGGGGGGGGTCACTGCAGACAGAAGAAATGCCCTATAAGAAACCAGCTAATGGCATTCAGTTTACCGTATTTTTCAGAGTATAAGACACACTTTTTCCATCCCCAAAAGTGGGTGGAAATGTATATGCATCTTATACAGTGAATATGGCCAAAGCCCTGCCCACCACCCTTTGGCCTCTGCCTCCCAGCAATTTGCCTCCTTGCAGCAAACAGCTTGTTTCAGCTTCAGCATAGCCTGATTAACACAAGCAGCTGATCGTCAGTTGGATTGGTCTCCTGCAGATCAGCTGTTTCAGGGTGCAGGGATCGCCATCACCTATTGCTGCCGCTGCATGCCCCATATTCGGCCTCTGCATCCCATTTTCAGCCTCTGCCTGCACCGTTTTTGGCCTGTCCCAATCCCCCCTGCCCAGAATGGGCTGACAATGGGGCACACAGAGCCCGAAAACAGGATGCAAAGGCCAAAAAATGGGGCGCTTGTGCTAATCAGTCTGTGCTGAAGTTGGCTTTGCTGTTTTCTGCAAGGAGGCAAATTGTTGGGAGGCAGAGGCAGATAGGTGCATTTTATACTTCAGAGCATCTTATACTCCAAAATATATGGTGGTTCTGTGGAGAAAACCCTTTATCTGGATAAAAGGTACCTTCCTGCAGAGAAAAAACAGGGAATATGCCATTCTCCAGAAACAACAGAGAGTTCCACCAAAAATAGAAAATCTTACTTCTGCTCTCCATATGATAATTTTTTCCTTAAAATCATTTATAAATAATTTTAATTGAAGAGTCTTCAGCAGATGGAAAAGGAAATACCTGCCAAGGTTGTAGCCTTTCTACTTCCAAGGTCTTTCCCATTTCCACTAGCTTCCTTCTCTTCCCTCTGAGGAGAAAGGCCAAACTTAGGGCTCATGCCATAGCCCAAATGGTGTTGTATATGTGATGGCTGTCAAGAGACAGGGTGCCTTCAATCTCCTCCTGTGGTAGACTCTCCATGTTTTCATTGTCTTCACATCTTGGCCACCTTTTAATGGAGATGGCAAGTTTTTTAAATGTACATGGAAAAACTTTGTTACCAAACTTATGGATTGAAGAAAATAAGAGTCGAAGGCTGTCCTGTTTAATCTGTTTTTTTGACTGGATGGAGATAGTGAAAATACTGTGAACACGTTGGAAATTTGGAAATTGGAGATTATAGGTGAGATCCCCCATAGCTGTTACAATCCAGATTTTTCCTATGGTAGGTTTTATTAACAACTGCAAAATTTGGTCAATGAACGCCATTCCATAGAAATAGTGACTTGGCAATGTGGCCTCTGAATAGTAAATAAATATATTGACTTGTTTCCATTTTTGATAGAAATCACTTGAAAGACTATATTGATTGGTATTGATTCCCGATAGGCTTTGTGAGAAAAGAGCACAAATACCATTTTTGGTTTTTCCACCTGAAGTATTGGATCATTTTAACAATCCCTGCGTATTGGATTCCTTCCTTTGGGAGCATCCGATAGAAAAAAGGAAAGTGGGTTTTATCACCCAGATCATCCGAAACAAAAGCATAAGAGACCTGGAGAAAATGGAAGGAATTGGTAAAGACCAGGGAAAGGTAAAGAAATGTTGGCTAAACCATGTAACTGGAAAATAAGGACATAAGTACATATAAAGAACATAAGTTCTACTTCCTGTATTAAGGAGCACTCTTTGTTGAATATATAGCTTCCTTCCACCATCATAGATTATCTCCCACTCCATCTCTTTTCCACTGGATATTTCTAATTTCAAATTACATTGAATTACACTATTTTCCCCAAAAGTCAAGCAAGCATTAATCTAGCTATTTATCTTTTCTTACATCTGTTTTAAATTATCCTATATTTGAAATAAGTTGGTATGCTTAGATAAAAAGTTTGATTTGCAGAAATTTCATAGGGCTGTGGAGCAATTGTTAGGCTCCGAGTCCACTCAGAGCCTGTCAGCTCTGAATATGCCTTGCAGCAAGTCAGCTGGCCATGTCACCTTATCTCTGCTGCTGCTGGATCGGTATTTCTGCTTGTGTGCTGGCCGGTGGCTTTGGAATGACTCAGCAAAGCTGAGGATGGATTCTGCAACAACTGTGGGGCTGCAGGATGGATTCTGCAATGACTGCGGGGCTGCTGGAAATGGCTCTTTTCCTATATTAATGTGGTGCATATTGTTAAAGGGGTTGGGGAACATATAGGTGGTAATTAAGCCTTAGATTAAAACATGGTGAAGGTGGCACCAGGTGGGGATCAGTTAGTGAGGGTCAGAATTGGGTAGGGATTTAGACATGTTTTAGGGTTAATAGTATGTAGGGATAATGGATTGGGTGTGGCCAGAATTAGAACTATGCATAGGCCTGGGTGTGGTGTGGTGTGTCTCATGATAATGGTAATAAAACCATGTAACTAGAAAATAACTGAACTGAAGGCAGTTTAAAAAAACAGATGGGTGATTTCTTTTCCTTTTAATAAAGTTTTAGCATTGTTTTCATATTTTGAATTTCATTTGAATAGAGCCCAAACCATTCTGATTTTTGACTGAAAAAAGTTTCACTGACAGACAATAGTGAGGAAACCTTTGTAAAGTTATTGTTAGAGCTTTTTATCAACCAATTTTATACATAAAATTGCTAATTGCAGAGCACTAAACCTCTCTGCCTGTCTTTGGAACGTTCGTCATCTCTGCATTGAACTTACTGTCATGGACATTGTAGCCCAGAGTGATGTTAGGTAAGATCCGTTGATCTCACGGATGGCAATTAAGAAGGACAAGAGGTACCTGAGGTCAACACTTTTAGTCCTGAAAAACAGATGATAAATTATTATCCCAAATTTAATTGCAATATCTCATCTGCTCCTTGCTTCCTTATTAATATAATTGGACAGAAGCAGCAATGTTAATTCAGGAATTAATTAATATGATGGTGTTCTGTCTCACTTTTCTTCTTTCCCAAAAGATGAAAGAATACAAACTCACACAAACACAGGCAGGCAAGCTGGCTCGGACTTCACAGAGTTAATTCTTTGGAACTGATAATATCCTAGGCATTCCAACATGCTTTGCCTGCCAAGTCTGAACTGATAACAAATAAAAATCTACTCACAGCAAATTACAAGGCAGTCCACAAAAATCATTCACGAAGAAAATCTGAAGTAAGATTAAACTTTGTCCCGTACAAAGTTCCAGCCGAAAACACACCCACTTTTATCCCCTGTGGGGTGTGGCTCAATGACTCAGCTCACTCTCTGACCCTCCCACGCCTCCTACGTTGCTGCTCACATTTCTCCCTATGACGCTGCTTAGAATCAAGCCAACACTCTTCCTCTTGACTCCCTGACAGGGGCTGTTCCGATATGCCTTCCTCCTGATTAATCTCAGGCTGTTCCTCTCAGTTGTCTGATGAAACCTGAGGCATTATCAGGGAGGAAGGCATTGCCAGAGAGGAAGGTCCTGGGGAGGAAGGCATTCCCAGTTCCTCCTTCTCATCTTCCAGGTCTTCTTCCTCTGACAGCATAGGCTCGGGAATTGGGGCCACAACACTATCCCCCACCGCAGGGCCCTTCCCCCGAGTCTGATGGTCAGGATGTGGTCACAAGGGGAAATGGTCATGGAATATCTGTATAAGGTCCGGGGCGTGGATCGTGGAAGCATCCACCCAGGAGGGGGCCTCCGGCCCACTCCCTGCCTCTCAATCAAATACTGGAACAGCCCTTTCAGCCAGCGGGAATTCCTAATGCTGGCCACCTTGCCTTCTACTGCGCCATCTTCCCGGGGCACAGGTGGTGGATCAACAGCTGTGGGACATCGGAGATAACACGAAGGGGTGTCAGGGACCAAGAGGGAATGGTGGAAGACTGGATGAATTTGCATGGAGCACGGTAGAGTCAGTCGATAGGCTATGGGGTTGATGACCACCTCGATGGGAAATGGGCCAATGAACCGATGGTCCAGCTTCTTTATTGGGCGGTCGACCTGAAGATGTTTTGTGGATAACCACACATGGTCTCCTACAGCCAGTGGAGGTGTTGCCTGTCGAGAGCGATCTGCGAACCGCTTGTAATCTTCCTTGGCCTGTATCAATTGCTGCCGAACTAACTGCTGAACTGAGTGAAGTTCCGAAAGGAATTCCCGGGTCTTGGTAACAGGAGAATCTAATAGTGTCAAAGGGAAGAACCGTGGATGGTACCCCACATTAGCATAAAATGGTGTCATTTGGGTGGAGGTGTGCTGGGAGTTGTTGAATGCAAACTCCGCCAGAGGGAGATAATCAGTCCAGTTGTTCTGCCATTGGTTTACAAAACAACACAAGTATTGTTTGAGAATGCCAATGACCTTCTCTGTCCCCCCATCAGTCTCTGGATGATGCGCCGATGACAAGCACACCTGCACCTGTAACACAGTCATCAGACTTTTCCAAAATTGGGCTGTAAATTGTACGCCACGGTCAGAAATTACCCTGTCTGGCAGACCATGGAGACGAAAAACATGCTGCAAGAACAAACTGGCAGTTGTATGGGCTGTTGGCAATTTATGACACAGAATGAAGCCATTTTTGTCAACATGTCGACCACCACCAATACAGTTGTAAATCCAGAGGACGGCGGTAAATGAGTCAAGAAATCCATGGAAATCGCTCCCCATGGTCTTTCTGGAGTCGGCAGAGGTTGGAGGAGACCAGGAGGCGCACCCGTCATGGTTTTTGCTTACCTGCACGGTACACAGGATGTGACAAAGGCGTGGACATCATGCCGTACTCAAGGCCACCAAAAAGTCCGCGTTACAAGATGGAGGGTCTTAAAAAACCCAAAATGGCCGGCTGCAGGGTTGTCATGACACTGAGTCATAATAAGGGCTCAAAGTGGCCCCGTGGGTAGGTACAACTGGCCCCGATGCTTGAGTAAACCCTCCTCCAAAGTCCATGGGGATTCGGGTCCAATCTCCCCCATCCTCTGCTGCGACCAAGCGTCTAGGCACTGTGCCTCTTGCACCTGAGTCTGCAAGTCCACCGGTTCTTGGACTGTGGCCAGGGATTCTGCTGGCAGCACCATCTGTGGAGGAAGGGGGTCCTCGGGGCAAAGGTACTCGGGTTTGCGGGACAGGGCATCCACCCTCCGATTGTGACCACTGGGGGATATAGGTCACAGAAAAGTTGAACCGGGCAAAAAACAATGACCACTGGATCTGCCGCTAGTTCAACTTTCTTGCCATTGACAAATGTTCTAAATTCTGATGCTCCATCTGGACCTCCACCTTGTGTCTGGCCCCATTGAGATGATGTTGCGCAGCCTTGATAGCCAGCAACTCTTTTTCCCAGATGGTGTAATTGCGTTCGGAAGGAATGAGTTTCCGGGAATAATAAGCACAGGGAAAAAGAGTGGCGCTATCCACTGGGGCTTGCAACAACAACACCCCAATAGCCACGTTGGACGCATCCGTCTCCACCACAAAAGGATGATGTGGATCAGGGTGCCTCAGGAAGGGTTCTGCGACGAAAGCATTCTTGAGGGCCTCAAAAGCCTGTTGCTGCGGGGCCCTCCACTGGAACGGGACCTTCTTTCGAAGGAGCTGGGTTATGGGACCCATCAGCTTGGCAAAAGCTGAGATGAAGGTCTGGTAATAGTTAGCGAACCCCAATATGTGTTGAATATCCTTCACGCCACGAGGGGGTTCACAAACTACATAAGGCCTCCACCTTACATGGATCCATGGCGATGCCTTTGGGAGAGATGATGTGCCCAAGGAACTCAATGGAAGTCTGGAAGAAGAAACATTTCTCCAGCTTCGCATAAAGTTGGTGCTTCTCAAAGGCGTTGCAAGACCAGATGAATGTGTTGAAGGTGGCTGTCCCTGGACCCGGAATAGATCAGAATATCACCCAGGTACACCACCATGAACCGATCTAACATATCCCGAAACACGTCATTCATCAGGTGCTGGAAGACTGCGGGGGCGTTGGTCAACTCAAACGGCATCACAGTGTACTCAAAATGGCCGTATCGGGTGCCAAATGCCATCTTCCATTCGTCCCCCTCCCACATCCACACCAGGTTGTAGGCCCCTTGAAGATCAAGCTTGGTGAAGATAGTGGCCTCCCTCAACCTCTCTAACAACTCCGGAATGAGTGGCAAGGGGTAGCTATTACACACCGTGATGGCATTTAACCGGCAGTAATCACAGCACAAATGTAAGTCTCCCGTCTTCTTCTTGACAAAGAGGACTGGGGCTGAGAGAGGGGACGACGAAGGCCAGATGAACCCTAGAGCTAAGTTTTTGTTCAAAAAGTCCTGTAGTGCGGCCAGCTCGGGCTCGGACATTGAGTACAATCATCCCTTTGGCAGTAGTACATTGGGCAGAAGGTCCACTGGGCAATCATAGGGCCGATGCAGGGGTAACCGGTCCGCCTCCTTCTCACTGAATACATCCATGAAGTCTGTCAGTTCAGGAGGTATGGAGACGGCAGAGGTGGTGATGTCCTGGCCAGCACAGGTGTGGCGGAAATGGTCCACGCACTGCAGACTTGGAAAAGAAATGGTGTTCCACGACCATGCCACCTGAGGATCATGAATCCTAAGCCAAGCCATGCCGAGGACTAATGGGAAATGGAGGTCCGCGGTGATATAAAAGTGGATCGTCTCCTCATGTTCTCCAATGACTAGGCACAAAGGCTGGGTGGTGAATTTAATGGGTCCTGCAATAAGTTCCCGCCCATCAATAGTCTCAACCCTCATCGGAGTTTCTACCGGAATCAAGGGGACATCAAAATGGGCCACAAAGGCCTGGTCCATAAAGTTAGTCGTGGCCCCTGAGTCCACCAGCACATTCGCTGGAATCCCTTCCAACTGGTTAGCCAAGAAAACCCGAGTGTCCAAAATCAGATGCCAAGGGGGCCCAGAGTCAACCTCTGCTAATTCAGGCGGGTGTTTGATACGTGCCCGGCCTAGGGTTTCCCCCCAGGTCGAGCCTGCCCCATTTTCCGACTGATCACACTGAGATGCCTAGTGCTGCATAACAGAGTAAGCTCCTGTTACTTGTCTCAGCTTCTGCCAACCTAGCAGTTCGAAAGCACATAAAAATGTAAGTAGAAAAATAGGGACCCTTAATTCCCCTAAAGTCAAATTGCATGCCCTTGTTTCTCAGGCATTATCTAGCATGTCAGCTACAAAAATAAACCTTTCTCAGCAGAACCCAAAATGCTTTTGAAGGGGGCATATTTAAAATATCGAGAAAAGCGCATATGTGAATTACTTAATGATTAAGACGTGATAGTAAATGAAAATGTGATAAGTATTAGTTAGTACTGACTATTAGGACTTATCAATTTCGATACCAATGTAAGAGGAATGTGTTATTTACATACTATTGTTTTTGTATTTTTAAAAATTTGTATGTTTTTAATACTTGTAAATAAAGTTTACTTTAAAAAATAAAAATAAAATATCACACTGCTTCACTCCCTTGATGCATGATGTCTCTGTGGCATTCATATTCATGCTACTATCTACAAATATTTATTCACTCCCTAAGAACTATTTAGCCTACTTTTAATTCCGGTATGGAATAAAGCCTGAATGGCAAATATATAAAAGGTTTACTGTATAAAGGAGGGACAGCGGCCTTATTCAAACTAGAACCATGGAATTGTAACTACAGTGAAGAAGTCGGGGTAAGATAATACAAGAAATTGCCAGACAGTAAGAAGAAGCTGCCTCATGAATTGGCACCATTCCATTCATTGGAGGTCTTCAAAGAGAGGTTGAAAATGCTTTAGCAAATCATGCACTGGACAAGTGTTGAAAGAAGTTAGGGAGTGTTGAGGTAATTCCCCATTAGGAGAATGAGCGCATACAGGGAGACGCATTTGAGAGTAGTGTTGGAATAATACACACACAGTACACAGATACACTGTACAGTAAATGTAGGTTTTTACTTCAAGAAAGGTTTAAGCAAAGTCCAAAATAAGCATTCCAAAGTCATTCACAGGTAAATCAGTCAGTTTTTCAATCCAGGGATAATCCAAATATCAAAGTCCAGTGTCAAAAAACAGTTCAGTATCACACTTACATTAAATCCAGTAATATCAGTTAATTAGAAGAAATGGAGCAACGGCAATACTTTTCAACAGAAGGAAACAGAGATACTCACTCAGATATACTCTCTTCTGAGACTAAGACTAAACAGCCCAGGTTTCTGGCTCCATCTTATGGCCATTTGAGAAACCACACCTAATTGCAGTTTTTAGCATGCTCTTAAAGAGACAGTATTAAAATGTCTATCCTGGTTTATATATTTCTAACCCAAATACCTGTTAGGTGACTTATATTCCTAACAGGGAGAAAGAAAACTAGTAGCAAATTGAGCTGCATTCCTAATGATCACTCACACATGGAAGTTTTGCCTTGAGGGAATGATGTTGAAAGTGTAGAGTGGATTTAGAGCTTTCCTTGCAGAGATGACTCCTCCAAAGACATAATCACCTGGCTTGAAATGATTGCTCCACTCTGATGGCTATCGTTGTGAAGTCAAGAGGCATTTTGCCTTCAGCATCCTCCAAGAAATTGGGTGAAGGAGAAGCAATAAAAAGTGTAGAATCATTGTTTGCATTACTGGCATAGCTAGTTGCTCACTTGTTCTGCAGAATCAATTAGGGAAAAGATTAGAAGCAGTCTATGTCTTTAGCAGCTTTCCTGATGCAAGGGGAACCAATACGTCTTTATTTATGAAGGATATCTTCAGGAAGGAATCCTCCTCACGTCTCCTGTCCTCAACTCCAGTTCTCAGTGATGCAAGAGGCATTTATGTTGTTGTCCTTCAGATTTGAGAGCAAGTTGTATTGTGTTCTTTTGTGTTCTGATATATATCTCAAAGCCAGCCTTGGAGAAACATCCCTGGAGAGTTGTTCAGAAGATAAACAAGAATCTCCTTATTCGAAAAATTATAAGGAGAAGAAAACTACAATCTTCTTCCAAACTGACTCCCTAGAGGCACATGGAGGGAGACATGAGATGTTCAAACTAACCAGAAGGCCCAGTGAAGGGAGACCAGAGTTTAGGATATCATGCCAGATATATGGTGTGAATTCTGCTTTTGAAGATATTAAATAAAGTTATGAGTTTCAAAAGCATATAATAGGGGCGACACATGGTGGTAAAAGTATTCCCCTAAGGAGTGTCAGATCTTCATCTTTTACTCTTTGCTAGTATACTGTCATAAATTGTGGGTGGGGAGGAGGAGGAAGGAAATGGAAGATAGAGAAGGAAGATGAGAGGGAAGGAGGGTGATAGCTCTGATGGAAACCAGAGATGTGAGAACTGACATATACTAGTCTTCAAGGACACCTGGCTTGGGAACAGGATGTGAAACTGCTTTGTGGCACCAACCATCCAAGCCATGCCCTAAATATACTGAAAGCGTGAGAAATAGCTAGAGCTGGTTTTAAATGATGTACTCAATAAAACCATTCTTTGAGAAAGTGGCAAGTCTCGGAGTGCTAAATTGGTTGGATTCATTAGTTAGAACCTCCAGATCTAGCTTTCCCTTTCACTGCAACCTCTTAACCTTAGTAAAAAAAAACCCTTATCATTTCAAGCAAATGGGATAAAGGTAGTGGTGGTATGCTACTGGTTTGGCCTGGTTTGACAGAACCGGTAGTAAGGAAAATGCCTCCAACAATCAGCTGAGAGGAGGAACAAAAGCATGGGATGATTAGCTGAGAGGAGAAAGAAGAGAAAAGCACAGGATCGGCCCTCTCATTGCTCCTGCGCTTTTCTCCTCTTTCTCCTCTCAGCTGATTGGAACTGCAGGACTCAGCTGGTGTGGGGAAAGCTGCACATGTGTTAGGTGCACATGTGCACAATCACTGAACAGGTAGGATCCCACTGCTGAATCAAGGGTGCTGTCAGGATTCCAGCAGTTGCCCCCATTTAAATCATGAGTCTCAAGCCAATTCCAAAACTTCAAAATGATTTATTGGGAGTTAAAATGTCCAGCACTGCCTGGGTGTAGCTGACTCTGAGACACATAATTCATTGTCACCCTTGACCCTGGTTTCCCCTTCACACCCTGGGTATATCGTAATTCATATTCTCCAATGGGGCACATCCATATCCAAGAGTCATCAATCATGCTCTCCAGTTAGAATTTTGAATGGCAGAAACTTGTCATCTTTGAAAACATTTATGGAATGCACTTTCGGTTTGCAAGCTGCCACCCTGCTCCCTCCTCCCTTTCTGTTGGCAACTCTAAAAAGACCATAGAAATATTTTATGAGTTGACAGGTCTTTCTTTCCTAGGTCCTGATCTCTGCAGATTCAATAAGGGCAGAGAAATAATAATATTTTGTCACTCCTTCCAGCACAATGTAGGCCTTAATAGCAGTTCTAAGTCATATCCAGTCGGAGGCATCCTTCATTTTCCTCCAGGGGCATTCTAGGCATTTCTTAATCCAAGAGTCCCCAACCTCCAATCTGTGGACCAACATGGGTCTGCAGCATGTCAGAAACCAGGCCATGGAAACAAGTAAAGCCCCATTTGCGGGATACAGGCAGCATGTGAAACCATACTGTCTCTGGTCTGCAGAAAAGCTTCACCCCATGAAACCAGTCCTTGGTGCCCAAAAGGTTGTGAGCCACTGTTTCAATGCTTTCCAAAATCTGCAACTCATCCATGAACCACGGGGAGCACCAGGAGTGATGGGTAAAGAGAGGCCACACAGGTGAGATCTTGTCCTAACCTGGCTTTACAAACCCACCACAAAGTGTTTGGACTCTGAAGCAGAAGCATCTTGCTTGAGGAGACAAAACATAGCTCATTTTGACAAGGGTGTGGACCAGAGGTGGGATGCAAAATTTTAAACTGCCAGTTCTGGGGGCTTGGCTAGATGGGCTTGGCGAGGTGGGCATGGTCATGTGACTGGGTGGGTGTGGTTTTTTGGTCTACTGGGCCTCAAGGAAGCCTCCTGGGAGCAAAAAAGGGCACTCCCTGCACCCTGTTTTTGCTCTCAGGAGGCTTCCCTGAGGTCCAGTAGGCAAAAAAAAAAAAAAAATTCCTCCTGGGTGAAGCAGTACAACAGCAAGGGGGGAATTAGCTGTGCCACGCATTTTAGATTAGCTAGAAAATCACACAGCACAGCTGATCTTCAGAAAACAGCTGATGGTTGGGGAAAAAAGGAAATACCTTGATCTTCGGAGCGAACCAGTTTGCTCCCAGCTGATCTTTGGAGCTACTGATTCGGCCAAACCTGGCTGAATCAGTAGAATCCCACCTCTGATGTGGACACTTTAAAGTCACAAATATGACAGAAATTTAGGAGTTCCCTACTATAGATTTTTCTTCAAGAGAATCAGAGTTGGCATTGACATAAGACAAATTTTCTTCTTTTCACTTACAAGCAATATAGGAATAATAGACTCACTGAAATATCCTAAAGCCTGCTGAAAACAACAATGCAAAAGAAAAAAAAATCCAAAAGATGAATAAAGGGTTTAATCCCACAAAAACAAGGGGAAAGAGAATAAAAAGATGGTCAAATCTAAAGATTTGGATCCTTTATATTTTGACATAATATGACACAAAGCCTATAACGTGGCATCTATGGAGATTCTCAATCATCTAGGTCATGGTAGTCCCAAAGGAGTTTTTTCCAAAGCGCAATTGGACTTTCTTGGGAAAAAAGTACTTTGGAACCAGCAATGCCAAATCACAGAAATATAACACCAAATCCTGATCCATTGGCTGCTAGAGAAAGGCAGGTCAATATATACGTGGAAAGGTCAGAATAATAACTTTAGATTCTAATTCTGAAAAATTAGTCAAACTATATAGGTATAAAGAATAGGAAATACATACAGTACATAATTATACATTAAAAATAGCTAAGTGTGACAGCTGAAATATTGCTCATAGATTTGAATATATATTTTTGCAGCCCAGAATAAAAAATACACATTTTCCATTACAAGACTCTTTAGAACACAGATTTGTGAGAAATGGTGACATTGTGGGAAAATGTATAAGAGTCAGTTGCTAACTTAAGTTTTCACAATTAGCTGCTCTTTTGTATTCAGATCTGGTCTTAATAACATAATGTAGCACTTAGAGATAAAGATGCAGCCCAGCAAGCCAGCACTGGAGGCCAAGATGGAGAAGATCTGCACAGCCACAATGTATTTCCCTTTGGTGCTCAGGTAGGCTGGCACAAAGGAGACCCAGACACTGCAGAAGACCAGCATGCTGAAGGTGATCAACTTGGCTTCGTTGAAGGCCCCAGGCAGATTCCGGGCCAGAAATGCTACCGTGAAGCAAATGGCAGCCAGGAAGCCCATGTAACCAAGAGCAACATAAAACATGGTAAGAGACCCTTCATTGCACTGAAGCACAATTTTTCCTGGTTGAGACTGCATGTCAGAATCAGGAAATGGGGGAGAGACCACCAGCCAGATGCTGCAGATGACTACCTGGACACTGGAAGAAGAAAGGATGATGGAGTTGGTCAAACTCTTTCCAAGCCATTTTCTCACTCTGTTTCCTGGTTTTGTGGCCAGAAAAGCCAACACAACTGTGATTGTTTTGGCCAAGACAGAAGAAACAGCCACTGAGAAGATGATGCTGAAGGTAGTTTGTCGGAGAAGGCAGGTGGCTCTGTTTGG
>NW_020717967.1:0-20018 GCF_900518725.1 Notechis scutatus
ACATACATACATACATACATACATACATACATACATACATATTTGGATGAGGCTATTTTTGTATCTGAAAAAAATAAATTGGGTCTGAGACTGATCGTACCTTTGTTTATTTTAGGACGGAAGAATGTATAAGATGGACACCCCAGTCACACACACTTCATACCAGCCTACAGAGTTGGAAAGAAACATGTATTACATCTTGACTGAAAACTACCATTATGGCAGCAAGCTTTTCCACGCAGGGAGCATGTGTTTTCTGAGAGAACAGACATACCTGCAGCACATTAGCAGGTCGTCTACTCGCATGTGGCGGTTTATTATGGAACAGGATGGTTCCGTGGCTACTGTGGACGTGGAAAGCCTGCAGCCGGTGAACGAGAAGATGGCCGACTTCCTTCTGGCCATTAGCAACGCACAGGAACGCTTGAACTGTTTTCTAGACAGGCAGGTTCTCGATGCCGCCATGACGGCTGAACCAGGTCAGCAGGTCTTGGTCGATCTGGAGGATCAGTTTACCCCTGCGGCCATCCGCTACATTGGGAAACTCCACAACTGCCCTTTACCATCAGGGGTCTATCCAATTTACTTTGGAGTGGAATTGCAGGTAAGCGGGATGTAATAAAAAAGGGCTTCTATTTTTGGGCCAGACTCTGGGAAACTTAATTCACTTAGTGACCGTTCAAAGTTACACCAGCACTGAAAAACGTTTAGGATCGTTTTTCATACCTATGACCTTTACACCATACCCACGGTCATGTGATCAAAATTCACCTGCTCGGCAATAGACTCATACTTACAACGGTCGCAGTGCCCCAGGGTCACGTTATCCCCTTTTGAAGCAAAGTCAGCGGGGAAGCCAGATTCACTTAACAACTGGGTGACTAACTTATCAACTGCAGGGATTCACTTAACAATAGTGGCAAGGTCGTAAAACGGGGCAAAACTGACAACAAATGTCTCACTTAACAGCACAAATGTTCGGCTCATTTGTGGTCGTAAGGACTGCCTGTATACTTCCAATATATGCTCACTCTCTTTTCCTTTAACGAATTCACCTGTACCTGTAGTCAGCTGAAACCCGTTGTATGCAGACCTGTCTCCTCAAGCAGGTGATATGGTGAGTTTTCAACTTCAGCATGAATGGAACACTTTTCCGTTTTGGAAGGATGGAAATTTAAAATGCAAGTAGTCCTCAACTTACAACCATTTTTTTAGTGACCATTCAAAGTTACAGCAATAAAGGAGAATCTTTGTAGCTCAGGGTTGAAATGTGGGGTCCTTGGTGCCCTCTGAGCTTGGAGGTTTTCATCCCGACATTTCATCATCTAAACTAAGTGATGTAATCAGAGCTACATGGCACTGAACGACCAGTTTTCACACTTACCCCATGGTCACGTGGCCAAAACCCAGGCATTCGGCAAGGGGCATGTATTTATGCCAGTTGTACTGTCACAAGGTCAAGTGGTCATTGGTAACTTGACCGGCCGGCTTCCCACTAGCAAAGTCATCTTCGCTTAACCAGTGCAGTGATTCGCTTAAGAACCGGTAAAAAAAAACAAGAACTTTATAAAATGGGGCAACATTTATTTAACAACTTGCCTTGCTTAGCAATAGAAAGTTTAGACTCAATTCTGGCCGTAAGTGGAGGACTATTCTATGCTGCGGATCTCATTGGCCAAAGAATTCTAACTGGTGGGGTTTCTCTGCCGTTGCCCCCAGCATGTGGAACACTTCCCTCCCTCGGGAGTGAGGCGAGCCCCCCCACTCTCCTATCCTTCTGTAAAGGCATTTATGGGATGTCCAGGGAAGCATGCAGCCACAGGGCTGATTTGGCACCCTGAAAGCCCTACCCCCACCCTACTTTTTAATCAATTTTAGCATTTTATTGCCTCTTTTAAATTTTACATACTGTTTTTGATGCTTGTAATATTTTATTGTATACTCCTCTGTGAGGGAGATGGGTAGTTCTTAAATATAACTTACAAATAAATATTAGTGATAACTTACATCTTGAGTCTTAGTCTGTTGAATGTTTGTTGTACAAATCTAGATCAAGTAAAAAAAAAACATAGTGATATAGTCTGATCCCAGGTAGTCTTTGAGTTACGGCTATAATTGACACCAAAGTTTAGCTTGCTAAGTGAAACATGTTTAAGGGAGTTTTGCCCCATTTTTCTGGTCACAGTCGTTAAGTGAATCATTGCATTTGTTAAGTTAGTAACATGGTTGTTAAATGAATCTGGCTTCCCCATTGACTTTGCTGGTCAGAATGCCGCAAAAGGGGAACATGTGACCCCGGGACACTGCAACCGTCATAAATATGAGTCAGCTACCAAGCATCTTAATTTTGACCATGTGGATGCTGCATTGGTCATAAGTGTGAAAAATGGGTCATGAGACCCTTTTTTCAGTGCCGTTATAACTTTGAACGGTCACCAAATAAACTGTGGTAAGTTGGGGACTGCCTGTATCGGGATTCTGCTGACTCCTGTGAAGGGTCTCTGTGCTAGAATTCACAGTTGCTGCTGTTTAGAGTAAAAAGAATGGAAAGCAGAGGTGTCCAACCTTGGCAACTTTAACACCTGTGGACTTCAATTCCCAGAATTCCTAGCCAGTTGGCTGGAGAATTCTGGGAGTTGAAGTCCACCTGTCTTAAAATTGCCAAGTTTGAGAAATACTGAATTAGTGCAACGCACCCTGAAAAATTCAATCTCTGCCCCAAATCTAAGAGAGATTATCTCCTTGGGGAAATAATTTTGATTTGCTTTGACCCTAACCAGATATCCTGTGGATATGCTGAGGAATTCTGGGAGTTGAAGTCCACCTGTTGTATACATGATGGCTGGGGAATTCTGGGAGTTGAAGTTGCCAGGGTTGAGAAATAGCGAATTAGTGCAATGCACCCAGAACGATTCAACCTCTGCCCCAAATCTAAGAGTTATTATCTCCTCGGGGAAAGAGACTTGCTTTAACCCTAACCAGACATCCTGTGGATAGTCTGGGGAATTCTGGGAGTTGAAGTCCACAAACCTTAACGCTGCCAAGGTTGGGCTCCCCTAGCATAAGGCTGCGCTGTGGAGTCCCCTCAGTCATGACCTCTGTCTGCTACTTCTCTAGGGTGACGGTGAAGGCAGAGGCCGCTGTGCCGGCACCTGCCACGGGGTAGAATACTTCACGTGTAAACCCAACTGCGGCCTTTTCCTGCCATTCAACAAGCTGCAGTTTCTGCCAGCCTCAGAGACCGACCAAGAGGAGGAGAAAAGGCAGAAGACTGACGGAATCATGCCAGTGAAAATGGGCGACACCGTCGGCTTTTATTTAGATGATGCCTTCACACGAGGGATAGTCCTGGAAGTGTATCAGGAGGGGAATCAGTGGATGGTGAAAGTATGTCCGGTAAGGAGGTCTCGAAGAGAAAACTTAACTCCTGAAATTTATTTGTTGGTTTGATTAGCTTTTTTCCTCTTGTCTCAAAGGTGCTTTTAAAAAGACAATCAAGCTTTCTTTTTCTTTTTGAAAACGTGTTGCTTCTCATCCAAGAAGCATCTTCAGTTCAGTTCTTCAGTTCTTGGATGAGAAGCAAAACATTTTCAAACCCCACATTCACCAGCACTGATGTTACCTATCTGGGTAATGAAACGTCTGCAAATAAACAACCACACTTAATTTTAATGGAAGAACACAGTCCAGCTGCCTTTTGAAAATAATTTTTGGGGCAGCCATGACCTGGAAGATTGAGAATCTCTATAAACCTGACACTTATTTCTACCCTGCCTTTGTAATTTTCATGTATAATTTAAGGTGATGAACATACCTAATACCCCTCCCTCCTTCTCTTTTCCCTGTGAGGTGCCTTGGGCAGAGAGAAGGCCCAAATGTTGATACTTCCGTGTTAAAGGCTGGGACAGCATCTTAGCTGGTCCTGTGGCAGCTTTTAACTGGGGAAGTAGAATGACATTCTAAGTGGGCAACTTGACTGAGCTAATCTTTGCTTCACCAATCAAATACTTGATGCTTGAATAGTGTTGGGCATCAGGCTAAGCAGGTGTGAAGCTCAGGAAAGCTGTTTCATCAGCCTTAGAAGATAAAAGCATAGAATAATTGTCAGGTGCAAGGAATTGGGAGGTAGAGTTAGGTCCAAAATGAACAGAAGTTTATTTCATGCTACCTCTAAACAAGAATCCGGACTACTAACAGCCAGGGCAAATAGGCGGTAAATAAGAGTCAATAGAATTCAAGGAAGGCTAGACAGATCTCTTGTGGGCATGAAGGGACTCTAAACTGATGATGCATTTGATCCCTCCCTCCCTCGGGCTGGGCCTGGTTATCTCCTACAATAATAGGATTGGAAGGGACCTTGGAGGTCTTCTAGACCAGCTCTCTGATTAAGCAAGAGATCCCATATCAGAAAAATGGCTGTCCAGTCTCCTCCTGAAAACCAAGTGATGGAGCACCCACAATTTCTTAAAGGCAAGCCGTTCCACTAGTCGATTGTCCTCACTGCCAGGACAGTTCTCCTTAGTTCTAGGTAGGTTCTCTCTTGAATCATCTTCCACCCTTTACTTCCGGCCCTCAAATGCTTTGGAGAATGAAGCGAGTCCCTCTTCTCTGTGACAGCTCCTCAAGTACTGGAAGGCTGCTATCATATCATCCTTTGTGATAGGTTACAGCGGTATAAAACAGCCTTTTCTGTATTGGCTGGGTTGCTGAGAATTGGGGGAGCTATAGTCCTAACACAACTGGAGGGGGGGGGTTGTCCTAATTGTTTGTCACTGAGAGTGACTGAGCGGCCCTATAAACCCTCTAAACAAACACACACACACACACACACATTGAGCTGGCTGCATTGTAAGAGCTTGTGGTCCATATGATTCTTTCTGTTCATGCATTTTGTGACTCACTTGGATAACCAGATACCCCTTGGGAACAGTTACAAACAATAATGGCCTTTTTATTTTGAGAGAGAAAAATATGAGCTGGTTTTGTTTTTGTTTTTTCAGAAAACCTCCATTCCCTTAAACCGGTTTGTTTCTTTGCTTCTTAGGTGGGAAAGGAAATAAAGGTTTTGTAAAAGCTTATAATACTTGCTTTGAGAAAGGTAGAAGAAAATTGGAAACTAATTAGCTTGCGGGCGTCCAATGTCTCTGCAGGGGACATATGGGGACATACGCTACCAGGGCCAAACATGGATGTTTACAATAAAAACATAAACAAAAGTTAAGTCACCATGGACCTTTGAGGAAAGTAGCTGGAGTGACCAGAAAAGACAAAATCAGGAATGAAATCATAAGAGAAAGAATAGGCATAGAACCCATCTTAAGCCACATACAAAAAAATAGCAAAGTGGTTTGCTCACCTGGAGAGGAAGGTCTTGGGATTCCATACTGTACGAGGCGTATAAAAAAGAGGAGAAGGTCAAAGAACACGAGGCAGACCCAGGCATGCCTATTTAAGAGCAGAAAGAAATAAAACAGAATCGTCATGGCTGAATTATAGGAGGAAAGCATTTATTAAGTGAACTCAAGAGCGTATTAGAAAACGCCCGTCTTCCCCAAGTGAACTGATTACTCAATTTGTAACACAGCATAGGCAATTCTTTGTGTATTGAGGCAACCTTTTACTTTTTATAAGGATACGGTCACTGGGTAGATAGAGATGAAGTGACCCAGGATTGCCAAATTTCATGAGATTCTCACCATCTGACGCCTGAGAACACTGGCAAAGAAACATTGGTATTTCTTGGGAATTGCTAATTTAGTGAGGTTTGGACTAATTTGAGGGCTCCACAAGTGTGTTGCCAATTGACATGCTGCAGGGTTCTCCAAAATATTATTTGTTTATTTATCAGTTGATTGATTTACTTATCTGTCCATCTGTCCACCTCTCTCTCCCTCCCTCCCTCTCCCTCTCTCCCTATTCCTCTCTCTCTTTCTCCTTCTCTCTCTCTCCAATCTGGTTTACCTATCTCACTTTCCAAGTGACTCCGGGTGGTTTACAGACAAATTAGTTATGTCACCAATCTTTTCATAAGATTAGGTTCTCAGCAGCTGTTGTCAGCACCCTCGTGAACTGAATGTGGCACTTAATATTTCCCCTGGATTTTTTGTGATGGACACCACTTTCTTTGTAGACCAACAAGGATGATCTCTGAACATGTGTTTTTCTGAAAGAAAACCTTTTTCCTCCAAGTAACATTATTTTAAAATGAGGGAGTTATTTTAGACTACCTTCGAATAAAATACAGAGGCAAGGGTGTGAGGGCAAAGAGGATTTCATTTCTCATAAATACAGGGTGATCTTATTTTACTACTACGTACTACTAGTTGACTATATAATAGACTGTATAGAAAAATGCCTTCCTAAAAGCTGTCTATGGAGATTCTCCGTCATCCAGATCCTGGTTGTCCCAAAGGGGCCTTTTTTTTCAAGAGGCAGCTGGACTCTCTGGTTTTTCTTTGAAGACATTTTGTCTCTCATGCAAGAAGCTGTTTCAGCTGGGAAGCTTCTTGGATGAGAAGCGAAATGTCTTCAAAGGAAAAACCAGGAAGTCCAGTTGCCTCTTGAAAAAAAAAAAGGCACCTTGGGGACTTCATTTTAAAACAATCCTCTAGACTTGGGCAAAGATTGGGCTGAAATTTCAATTGTCTTTTGCCCTTGACTAGATTGATTTGGAATCCAGTTGCGTAAGGAAAATGACACAATGCATTTTTTTTTCTAATGTAAATTCATCAGCTTGAATTTCCCTGTGGATATTCTCAATCATCCAGGTCATGGTTGTCCCAGGGGTATCCCCTCCCACACAAACACACAAAAAAAAGGCAATTAGACTGTCTTCGTTTGTTTTCTTTTGAAAACATTTTGCTTTTCATCCAAGAAGCTTCTCCAGTTTTGAGAAGCAAAACAAAAAACAAAACCCCCAAGGAAGTCCAGTTGCCTTTTGGGGGGAAAAAAACACATTTGGGACATCAAAACAAACTATTTATCCAATTTATTTCTCACAGTTCAGAAGACTCTGGGCAGGTGCAACGATGCAGTTCCAGCACCTGTTCTATGTTGGAAGGAAGGCTCCCTCCATTCCATCCACAACTATCCCTCAGGTCTTAAAACCCAGTGAAGTTTATTCCTTCTCTCCTTCGTTTTAGGAGGAAGAGGGCTCGGCAGACGTTTTCCGGGAGATCCCTCTGGATTCGGTGGTAAAGGAGGAGCTGCTCTGCTTAGGTAAATGGCTTTTTGGACAGTTTTTATTGCCCTGAGTTTGGAGGCTGACTGAAAAACAAGGACACAGGTAATCCTCAAGTTACAACTGTTTGTTTAGTGATTGTTCGAAGTTACAACAGCACCGAAAGCAGTGATTTAGGACCGTCTTTCACACTTATGACCTTCGTCGTTTCCCTACGATCAAAAATTCAGGTGCTCGGCAACGGACTTGGACTTACGACCGTTGCTGTGTCCCAGGGACACATGAATCCCCTTTTCCGACCTTCTGACCAGCAAAGCCAGTGGGGAAGCCCGATTCACTTAACAACCATGTGACTAACTTATCAACGGCGGTGATTCCTTTAACGACCGGGGCAAGAAAGGTCATAAGATGAGCCAAAATTCACTTAGCAAATGCCTCACTTAAAAAAAAACACAGAAATTTTGGGGCTCAGATTATGGTTGTAAGTCAAGGACTGCCTGTAGTCAAATATAACGGAGCAGGGTGTCACACCTGCTCCTCTCTGGGCTTTTAGAAAACAAGGAAAGCCAAACATCGTCACATCAGAATTAAAAAAGGTTGAGCAGAAATAAATAGACCGGCCTCGTTTTTCTGTATTTGATATATAGACTCGGATTCTGGGCTCCAGGATTATCTCGAACGTAAGAGAAGAAGCGATAATTCAGTGAATTCACAAGACAAGGCTTCCTCTCTAGATGTCAACTCTGTGGTGCAGATCAACTTAGACGAGGGACGTGCTATGACAGGGACTATCCGTTGGATTGGCTGCCTGCCTAATGCCCAGCATAGGATGGCTGGAATTGAGTTGGTAAGCAACCATCCTTTTGTACTGTGTCCCCCCCCCCCCTCTCTCAATACCGATGGATGCTGGTAGGCAGAGGCAGAATTTTCCCCCCTTATTTTCCTCCCCCCAAAATAATCCCGATCACATAGTTTCGTAGTGAAGCACAGGCATCGAGCTAGTGTGTGTATATATACATATACATATATGGCATTCAGCTTTGTTCGGGTATTTTCCCACGTCATTGTAGTTGTGCTTTTAAAGTTGTAGCAACGTTTCGGCAGAATCTCATCTGCCATCATCAGGCTTCTGAAGATGATGAATGAGACTTCATCGAAACGTTGCCTAGATACTTCCAATCTTACGCGGGAGAAAACCCGAATAACCAAAGAACTTTAAAAGCACAACTACAATGACAGTGGGAAAATACCCGAACAAAGCTGAATGCCATACATGTAAGTACCCGCGAAAACTTGAGAAAACACATATACATATGTATGTATGTGTGTGTGTATATATATATATATATTTGTGTGTGTGTATACACACACACTATACACACACACACACACACACACAATGTGTGTACAAAAATGCTTATTGAAATGATCAAATACAGGTAATCCTCAACTTACAATAGCTCGTTTAGTGACCATTCAAAGTTACCACAGCACTGAAATAAGGGACTATTTTTCACACAACCGTTGCAGCATCCCCATGGTCACGTGATCAAAATGTGGACATTTTGGCAATTGAGTCCCATTTATGACAGTCGCAGTGTCTCCCGGGGTCACGTGATCCCCTTTGGCAACCTCCAGACCACGAAAGTCAACGGGGAAGCCAGATTCACTTAACAACCGTGCGATGAACTTAACAACTGTAGGGATTCCCTTAACCACTGTGACAAGAAAGGTCCTAAAATGGGGGCAAAGCTCACTTAATTACCAATGTCTCGCTTAGCAGCATAAATGTTGGGCACCATGGCGGCCACAAGTCGAGGACTACCTGTAATAGGATGCCTGTCCTCCTCCCTGGCAGGATGAAGAGAATAACAGCTTTTCCGATGGAGAGTGGCAAGGGGTGCGCTACTTCACCTGTCCTCCGCATCGGGCCCTTTTTGTGCGGCTGGAGTCGTGCCAACCCGATTCGCGGTTCCAGGGGAACAAGAGCCTGTTTGAGGAGCCCTCTGAATGCAGTAAGTCCCTTCCCTGCAGCGGCTGGATGTTGACTCCCTGGAGCCGGGATGGCGAACCTTTTCCTTGTCGCGTGCCGAAAGCGCGCGCCCCCGTGCCTGCACCCATAATGCAATGTGGGGGCCCCACGCATGGGCGGCAGATACCCAACAATCAGCTGGCTTGGCGGGGGTTGCGCACACATGCGCAGTGGCTCTGTTCCCGGCGACGGCTCATGTGCCACAGAAATGGCTCTGCGTGCCACTTCTGGCGCATGGGCCATAGGTTTGCCATCACAGCCCTAGAGCCTTCAATGGGCATCGGTTTGAACCCTTGGTCAGGGCAAGAAAATGAGCTTATATGTTTACTTATAAGTAATTCAAGGCAACAAACCTACCTAGCACTCCTTCCTCCTGTTTTCCTCCCAACAACAGCCCTATGAGGTGGGTGAGGCTGAGAGAGAGTGACTGGCCCAAAGACACCCAGCCGGTTTTCATGCCTAAGGCGGTACTAGAATTCACCCTCGCCTGGTGATTCGCCCAAAGTCACCCAGTTGGCTTTCATGCCTAAGGCGGTACTAGAATTCACCCTCTCCTGGTGATTCGCCCAAAGTCACCCAGCCGGCTTTCATGCCTAAGGAGGGACTAGAATTCACCCTTGCCTGGTGAGTCGCCCAAAGACACCCAGCCGGTTTTCATGCCTAAGGCGGGACTAGAATTCACCCTCGCCTGGTGATTCGCCCAAAGTCACCCAGCCGGCTTTCATGGCTAAGACGGGACTAGAACTCACCCTCGCCTGGTGATTCGCCCAAAGTCACCCAGTCGGCTTTCATGTCTAAGGCGGGACTAGAATTCACCCTCGCCTGGTGATCCACCCAAAGTCACCCAGTCGGCTTTCATGCCTAAAAAACTAGAAACTGTGGAACTAAAAACTCTGGAACTAGAACTCACTGTCTCCTGGTGATTGGCCTAGAGTCGTCAGGCTAGTCTAGAGAAAGGAAGGACTAGGGGTGACAGGGTACAGTGTTCCAGTATTTGAGGGGCTGCCACCAAGAAGAGGAGGTCAACTTATTTTCCAAAGCACCAGAAGGAAGGAGATGAAACAATGGATGGAAACCAATCAAGGAGAGAAGCAACCTGGAATTAAGGAGAAACTTCCTAACGGTGAGGACAATTGACCAAAGGAACAGCTTGCCACCAGAAGTCGTGAGTGCTTCTTCATCACTGGAGGTTTTTAAGAAGAGACTGGACAGTCACTTGTCCGAAATAGTATAGGATCTCCTGCTTGAGCAGGGGGCTGGAGTAGAAGACCTTTAAGGTCCCTTCCAGCTGAATTCTGATTCTGATACAGCCAGCTTTCATGGTTCACCCTCTCCTGGTTTCTAGGGGCCTTAACCAGTACACAAACTGGTTCATATGGTTAAATTGTTCCTAACTGATGGCTCTTTACCCTTTGCCCAAACGCGTCCAGGAACTCACCATCTTTCTAGGCAAGTGTGACTGATCCTTAACCAGGAGGAACAAGAGGCTCATAGGAGTCTGACCCATGCCCTTTTCCAACAAGTCAAAACACAATCCAAAAGGAACAGAAACCTTGTAATGCTTTTACAAAATAATCAGCTGTGATAAGCACGAGCCTTGCCAAACTGTAAGACTTGCCAAAAGATAACAGATAAGAAATAATTTGCAATACAAGAATCTTCAAATACAAACTCATCATACTGGAATGTGCATGAGGCTGAGTTTCAAAACGTTTTTGCTTCCTGCAAAGAACTTTCGCTTCACAGCTGGCTTTTATCTTCTTGAAGGAGGGGCCATGACCTTGCAGCCTTACTCCCGAGTTGCCCGTGCTGCTGCAGCTGCTCTTTCCTGCGAGCAGCCCCGCACGCACGCGCCCTTAGCACAGGCTCCTCGGGAACCTCCTCATCTCTGCTGCCAGCCCCCACAATCTCTAAAGGCAGCAGTCCACTCCCTGATGGTCCTGGCCCCTCATCTGAGTCCTTGCTCTCCTCAGCCATCCGCACCTGCTGCCAGCTAACCACAACAGGGGGTTGGGGGGGGGGGGAAGACTTCCTGCCAAAGCCACCTGCCTCCAAAGGGAAGAAATTCACAGTCTCAAACCAGAATAACTTTTAACGTGATTTCAACTATGTCATAACTCAGCAGGCAGTAAATCGTCTCAGCTGTCAAGCAGACAGGATGGGTGTGAGATCCAAAGCTCATTGCAGGATCCAAAACAAAGCATCATCCTTCTCCTTTGGCTTGGCTTGGCTTGGCTTGAAAGACAGCCAATAAAAATGAGTGTATGGCCTCCTTTGGTAAAATTTGCACTGCCTAGGAAAGTTTTCTGAACATTCACCTGGGATCTACCTACCTGTAACCCCAAACCATTAAAGCATCCTTCTCAAGCGTAGAAAGTTAGTTTGAGGAAGTTCGAGATCCCGTCGCAGGATTTAAGCTGCTGGCATGTGATGGGGAAGGAGGTGGGGATTTTGTCAGTGTATTATTTAAGATTTAATCTTCAATTCGATTTACAGTCTGGGACTGATAAAAACTTAACGGTTCAGGTCCTAACCAAGGACCTAGGAGCTGTTAAGGTAACGTCTGAGTATATAGGCAGTTCTGAATAAGGTGGTTTTTTGCAAAGTCAGAATATTGCAAAGTCTGATCAGTCCAAAGTTTTCATGTATCTAGGCAGCCCTTTGGGGATCGCTCCAAAGGCTCCTGTTACTATTGGTAGAACCATTTATTTCCACAATCGCTCGACTTCAATTTGCAGATCGTGATATTTCTTTATTTTTAATAGCTGTTTTCTCTCCAATTCCTGCATCACCTGGTATTGCAATATCAATCAACATGACTTTTTTTCTTTTCCATAATCGCCATGTCAGGTGTGTTCTGTCTGTCTGGATCCAAAAGTCCCACAGGATCTTGACTTGCTCATTTTCAATAATTCTCCTCCTCCTCTTCTTCTTCTTCTTCTTCTTCCTCCTCCTCCTCCTCCTCCTCCTCCTCCTCCTCCTCCTCCTCCTCTTCTTCTTCTTCTTCCTCCTCCTCCTCCTTTTCCTCCTCCTCCTCCTCCTCCTCCTCTCCTCTCATTCTTCCTTCTTATTTTTCTTTCTTATCCTTATCTCTTTTATTCATTAAACGTGAAACTCAGCCAACTGAACATTTAAAAATGCATCACAAATACCAGTGACTGGCGCTGATGGTTGATACGGTTCGCTGCCAGCATCCTAGAGGTATCGACCAAGCATCTTCTTAAAATAGACGATGTTCTGTGTAGCGCAGGGTTTTTTTGCAGTTCCTCTGGTGTTATTGCAGGAAGCTGCAACTTCTAGATGAATTTTGCAAAGTTCTTGGACATGGTACCAAGTGCCCCGATGACAGTTGGGGTATCATTGTTACATGTTTCATCCATAATTGCGTAGTTTCGATGGCCGAATTGCGATATTTTCTGATTATTTTTTTCCTAGTTCTTTTTCTTCTACCCTGGCATCTCCCGGTACAGTGATACCAATAAATTGTACGCTTCGGTTTTCAACAACTGTGAAATCTGGCATGTTGTGTTCCAAATGACGATCCCTCCGTATTCGAAAGTTATTGTTGTTGTTGTTATTTGAACAGAGAATCCTGCTGTGTTTCAGGAGAGGCGGACACTCTGTCTGTTCAGAGCAACTCCCCACCCCTGAGAGCCGAGGTGGCTGTGAATGTCCTCCGAGGGCGGATGAGAGGGATCCAAGGCCACTGTAACTCCTGCTACATGGACGCTGCCCTATTCAGGTTTGCAGCCCTACCACGCTTCCTTCCCCCCTGCAGGTGAAGGTGCTGCCTTTGGAGCTCTGCTTGTTCATATCCTTGCTTTCCCTCCCCTCCGTCTCGTTCTCCCTAAACCTCTCTCCCCTCCACCCTGACGCGTTGGACTGACCGGCCCATCCTCTCTCACCACAGCCTCTTCTCCTGCACCTCGGTGCTGGATTCCATGCTGTATAAGCCCTCTCTCCCCGCTGATGGGCGCATCCAAGAGATCCTCCGGGACAAGATCGTCAACCCTCTGAGGCAGTAAGTGGCCTCCTGCATGCGCGCGCAAAGCGTAGTCACCGAACCAGTAGTAACACCAGTTGAATCCCACCACTGCCCTCACAACATGATACAGTGGGAATTCCAGGCTCCCCTAGGGTTGTAAGTCAAGAACTTATGTAAAGTAAAGAATATAAGTAAAGAATTCTATTCCAAATTCTATTCAAAAAAAAAAAAAATCCTATCTGTAGCAGCTAGACCAGGTTTGGCATGGATTTTAGCGGCCTGAATTGAAGCCATGACTTAGCGGCATGTTTCTTTTCCTTCACCTTTCAAAAGCAGAATAAATTGAGCCCGATTTTGTAGTTAAGGCACGGGATGGAAATTGCCGGGATTTTGGGTGCAGAATAGTGGCGGCCAGAATTCAGTTCTCGATTGTGTCTTGAGATTTTGCTTTTTGTCTGGGTCGTACACAGGAATGGCTTTGTCGCTGCCAAAAGTGTGATGGATCTTCGGTACCAGCTGACCGAAAAGGGACAATCTTCCAGTTTTGCTACTTCGGAGAAAGGTGCCCCTTTTTCCTCCCTTTCTCTCTCTTAATATGAAATTGTGAGATTCTGCTTTCAAAATTGGGGGAATGAAGGTGGGCCTGGATTCCCAAGATCACTGGCTGTGATTTTTGTGGGAGTGATGGGGAAGGAGGTAGGGATCATGGAGTAGATTCCCATGCTGAGCAGTGGTTTGATGATCTGTCTTTTATCTTTTATATGTAACAATTTTATTGGCTTTATATCAAGGGTCTTCAAACTTGGCAAGTTTAAGACTGGTGGACTTCAACCCCCAGAATTCTTGAGCTAACCTGACTGGAGGAGGAGGAGGAATTCTGGGAGTTGAAGTCCACAAGTCTTAAAGCCGTCAATTTTGAAGACCCCTGCCTTATACTAACTATAGCATATAATGAAAATATAAAAGTAAATAATAGGAAAGATAGGGGAAGAAAAAGGGAAGAGAAAAGTGGGGGAAAGGAAAAGAAAGAAAGGGCATTGATTTCTGACTCCTTCCGGTGCAGTAGAATAAGGCATTAACATCAAACCTTAACTTTTTAATTTTTGCATAATAGTTTAAAACTAGCCATTTTTATAAGAACAAATCTATCAAATCGGTAAAACCCAAAATCAAAGTTTCTTTCTTTTTTTTCTACCTCAAGCACAAAGTCTAGAAGTGGTTTCCAAGCAGAAATAAATGATGACTTGTCTTTTATCGAATAAACCAGAACTGTCTTGACTGTGCCAAAGCCAAAGAGAGCACCACTTTCTTGGAGAAAAGGCAAAATAAGCTTTTGAAAATCTCTTAGTTAATTCCGCGCAGTGCTACGGAGCATGAAATTAAGAGCATTGGGCCCGTTAGAACGGTTAGAACAATCAGCCAGTGGAACGATCTTGCCTGTAGAAGTTCTGGGTGCTCCATCACTGGAGATTTTTACTGGACAAACATTTGTCTGAAATGGTGTAAGGTCTCCTGCTGGAGCAGGGGGCTGGACTAGAAGACCTCCCGGGTCCCTTTTTAGCTTTGTCATTTTGTATTCTGATTGGTGAATTACTAGTAAATTATTCAAGGTCTGACTATGGCAGGAACTGACAACTCTCAGTCTGGGCAAGGCGTTCCAGAAGGGGAGCAAAGATGAAAACCTCCATCCATTCCCGGCTGCCACCTCTTCTTTCCTATAGAATGTATTACATTATAGGGTGGATGCCCCAATTTAATTCACAGGTGTTTTACAAAACCTTGGGAAGGGAACGAAAAGGCAGGGCAAGAAATAACAGAGAGGTAGGATCTTACCAACCTAGTGATCCAACCTAGAACTAAGGAGGAATTTCCTGACAATGAAACAGTGGGATGGCAATTCCAGACATTGTGAGGGATCCATCACTGGAGGCTTTCAAGAAGAGATCAGCGGAATGCCTGAGCGCAGGGGGTTGGACTAGAAGACCTCCAAGGTCCCTCCCAATTCTTGTTATTCTGCCTTTCCACGATCCTTTCTTTTGTGATTAAATCACCTCTTGGTGATTTTATCTGGCTTATTCAAAGAAGGGTGTGTGCTTCTGGCTGTAGCAGCGTTTGTCCTCCATGGAGGGAGGGAACAAGGGGTGTGTGGGTGTGTGTGTGGGTATCATTTGGTGCTGCATTTGACCTGGAGGGCCCCTCCTCTGCTCTTTCAGACCCGGAAGAGTTTCTGAATCTGATCATGCATCGCATTCTTGGGCTGGAGCCGCTCTTGAAACTGCAGTAAGTCTATCGCACCCCCCCCCCCTTCCCTCCTCCCTTGGGTTATTGTGAAGGGGAGAAAAAATAGCATTGGAAGGGACTCCGTGACCTTTGAGATCTGGTCTGGTGGTATCTGATGACCTTGGTAAGAGGTGCCTCTCTAGCAAGGGAGAAAAGGAGGGTGGGGAGGGGAGAAGGCCCCAACCAGGCCTGGGCAATGCTGCACAAGGGCTTATAAAGACAGCCAGTCAGACCTGCCTCAGCTCGAACTCCTAAGTCGAAACCAAGTGTGGAATGGTAGCTGACAGAAGCCTCAGGAGTCTCGGGGAGCTGCCTTTTCTCCAAGCAGGAAGATGACCATCAGAGATGACCACTTCCACCCACACCGAAAGGGCAAGTCACTAGTGGACAAAATGAGAGTTAGCCCCACTCCCATCCAGCACTGATGGTGTTTGCCTAGCTGGGTGATGAAATGTCTGCAAGGAAACACTCAAGGTCAGGGAGCACCGTCCTCGTCCTCCAACTGTCAGACAAAGGATGTTGGATTATTTGAAATCAGTCTGGCCAAAGTTTGCTTTTTTCGCCTCCTTCTACTTCTCCTCCTCCATCTTCCGTCCCCTCTTTTCTCCTCCTTCCCCTCCTTCTCTTCCCCTTCCTCTCTACTCTGTAAACCCCACTACCTTCTAGTACTGATCATGTTATCTAGTTGGGTCATGAAACATCTGCAAGAAAACATCCAAGGACTCACAAGCAGAAAATTGTCAAGAGGAAGTCCAAAGAATATCTATCTATCTATCTATCTATCTATCTATCTATCTATCTATTTACCTCTACCTCTACCTCTATCTACCTCTACCTACCTACCTACCTACCTATCTATCTATCTATCTATCTATCTATCTATCTATCTATCTATCTATCCCTCTCTCTCCCTCTCTCTCCCTCCCTCCCCCCCCCTCTAATTTATATGCTGCCCATCTGTTATAGCGTTCCTGGGCAGCTTACAGAATAATAATAATTAAAAAAACCATAATACAAAGAAGTTACCAAACAGTTAAAATTAAGAGGATCAAATATGAATCTAAAAAGGAAGAGGACAGGCGACAGAGGTAGGAATCTTCCCTCTACTCCATCAGCCTCCCCCAGCCAAGAACGTCCCTGTCGGGGCCCTAGGCCAACTGGCAGAGGGAGAATATTGCAAACAGCAGAAAAGGCTCTTCTGAAGTTTTTCGTCAGGCAGGATCCAAAATCGGCCTCTTTCAATGAAACGAGTGGGAGGGGCTGGGCCCACTGGAGTAGGGTGACTCCTTAGATATGGAGGCCAATTGATCCCTTTGTGTTGCTTTTGAATTAGCTGGTGAAGCTTCTTGGGGGAGAAGCGAAACGTGTTCAAAGGAAGTCTATAGAGAGATTCCCAGTCATCCAGGTCCTGGTAACTGGACTTTATTTTTCTTTGAAGACGTTTTGCCTCTCCTCCAAGAAGCTTCTTCAGCTCTGACTGGATGGTGGGGAATGGAAGGATTGATCCTCCTTGCAGACAGCTGCTGTCATTTGCATCCTTTGAGGGGGCCGTTGAGGCCACCTGGAGGTTTATCTCTGTCATGTGGCCATCTGTATCCAGGTGGCCTCAACAACTCACTAAAAGGATGCCGGTGACCAGTTCTGTCTGCAAGGAGGATCAGTCCTTCCATTCCCCACCATCCAGTCAGAGCCGAAGAAGCTTCTGGGATGAGAAGCGAAACGTCTTCAAAGAAAAAAACCAGAAAGTCCAGTTGCCTCCTAAAAACACTTTTGGGACAGCCATGACTTGGATGGCTGAGAATCCCCACAGACGTTGTGAATTGATCTCCTGGTTTTCCAGTGTGACTTACTGGTGATAACTTGAAACCTCACGGAGCAGATAAATCAGCTGAAACCTGGAGGTCCCCACAGGCCGTTTTGGAAAGAGGTGGTGTCGATCAATCCCACGCTTGCTCAGGAGGAAGAAAACATCTCCCCCAGGTTGCACTCCCACCACGCTTCTGGGCTGAAAAAGAAGCTTTATCTGCAGCTGATCACTGCGTAGTTGAAGCTTCCAAATTTCCTTTGGTTCCTTTTCCGGGGTTGGGCCAGAGTAGGTGGCTCACCGGAGCGCGTCTGATTTCAGGTCCGGAAGGTTGAAAGAACAGGAGTGTTACTGTTACCAGATATTCATGGACAAGCAGGAGAATTTGGTGGTGCCCAATGTCCAGCAGCTGGTAGAGCATTCCTTCCTCACCTCGGACCTCAAGCTGGTGGAGGTGAGTTCCTCCTCTTCCTCCTCCTTCATAAGGGCTGCTCCCCCTCCCCCAAACAGCACGATCTCTGCAAAATGGGTGGAGAGCTTGTGGCTGGCTTTCTTCTCAAGACACGCGTGGATTTCAGGGAGTTGCCTTCAGCCACCCCCGGAGCAGCGTGTCAGCTTTGGAAGCCATATTAGCCCCAGAAGGTTCCACGCTGCCACATTCCTGGGCCTGGGAAATTGGGGGGTTTTGTAGAGGGGTTGTAGTTAGACATAATGGCATTCTTCTTTACCGTCAAGGTCACGTGATTCCTGCACCTGGGTGAGGAGTTTAAGGTTTAAGGGATGTCTCAAGCTGGAACGGAGGGGGCCATGGGATGAGCGATGGGTGCAGGGGATTTTGTGATTTCTAATTATGGGAGGAAAACCTGGCACTCTCAAGATTCGGGTGTGCCACTATGATAACTCTAATAAAAAATGGAACTCTAATAAAAAATGGAACTTTGAGAAAACGCCTGTCTCGGAGTTTTGGTGTTTGTTTTCCTGGAACGCTGACATGGCGTTTCTCAACTTTGGCCCTTTGAAGTTGGAATAGAATAGAATAACAGAGTTGGAAGGGACCTTGGAGGTCTTCTAGTCTAACTCCCTGCTTAGGCAGGAAACCCTGTGGTTGTCAATCTCTTCCAGTGTTGGAGAATTCACAACTTCTGCAGGCAAGCTGTTCCACCGATTCATTGTTCTCCCTGCCTAGAAGTTTCTCCTTAGTTCTAAGTTGCTTCTCTCCTTGATTAGTTTCCACCCATTGCTTCTTGTTGGGTTGGACTTCAACTCCCAGAATTCCCCAGGCTCAGTTAAGAAACAGCCTTGAGGAATGGCCTCAACAGCGAGGCATGGGCTTGGTCCGGACGAGGTCCCAGATTTCAGGCCAGGTCCTAGAACAGGGGTCCCCAAACTTGGCACCTTTAAGACTTGTGGACTTCAATTCCCAGGATTCTTGAAAGTTGCCAAGGTTGGGGACACCCCTGCCCTAAACCCTTTGCACAGGTGTATAGCCATGAAGAGTAAGGCCCAAACTGCGAGCTGATGCTTTTTTTTCAAGAGGCAACTGGACTTTCTGGTTTCTCTTTGAAGACGTTTCGCTTCTCATCCCAGAATCTTCTTCAGCTCCGACTGGATGCTGGGGAAGGGAAGGATTGATCCTCCTTGCAGACACAGCTGGTCATTTGCATCCTTTTAGAGGGTCGTTGAGGCCACTTGGAGGTTTGTCTGTGTCCTCAGGGTCCCTTGAGTGGTGCAAATGGGTGTGGAGCCTTCTTGGAACGGCTGAAAGGACTGCGTTGTAGTCATACCCATTTGTACTACTCTGGGGACCTGGAGAACACAGGTAAAACCTCCAGGTGGCCTCAACGACTCTCTAAAAAGGATGCAAATGACCAGCTGCCTGCAAGTCTGGAGAACTCTGGGAGTTGAAGTCCACAAGTCTTAAAAGGGGCCACGTTTGGAGACCTCTGTCCTAGAAGAACCTTCTCTCTGGAAACTTTGACACAAGTCACAGCCAATGAGGTAAAACGGGGCCTGGATTCCCTGTGCTCAGTCGTTCAGTCCCTGGTCATCTCACGACTGGACTACTGCAATGCGTTCTGCATGGGGCTACCCTTGAAGAGCCTTCGGAAGCACTCTGGTGTAGTTTGTGGGGGGGGGGGGGCGAGAATGGCCCCTGGGACACCACTGCTCTGTAAGGTGCATTGGTCTGTTTCTGGGTGCAATTCAAGGTGTTGGTGATCCCCTTGAAGGCTCTTCATGGCAGGGGCGTTACTGTTACTTGGGGGACCATCTCACCCCACTGGGGTTGGCCCGTACAGGCAGAGGGGGCCTGCGTGCTGCCTGATTATTCCGGCTGGTGGGGTGAGGAGGAGGAGGGTCTTGTCTGCTGTTGGCTCCTGCCTTCTGGAACCTTGTGCCCCCAAGGTGAGGTTGAGCCCAACCCACCTAGAGGCTTTGAAGACCCCTGGCTCTGCCAGTTGGCCTGGAGTCCTGATGGAGGGCAGCCCATGCTGGCATTGGTTAGCAGATCAAGAGAAGATTCCACCCCCACTGCCTTCTTTAACCCTCTTTGTTAATTTTAATGTTAGTATGTTTTAAGGTTTTATACTGCCCTTTTTATCTTCTTGTAAGCTTCCCAGAATCTACCGGTGGTGACATGGGTGACATGGCCTAGAAATTTAAGTGGGAGGGAGGGAGGGAAGAAGGAAGGAAGGAAGGGGGGGGGAGAGAGAGAGAGAGAGAGAGAGAGAGAGAGAGA
>NW_020717968.1:2379-26258 GCF_900518725.1 Notechis scutatus
AAGTAGAAATTGAAATATTTGATTGTCAGTGTTTTAACAGCGGCTAGAATTGTATTTGCTAAGAATTGGAAAAATGAAAAAATACCTATGCAGGAGGAAATTATTAAGAAAATCATGAACTGTGCCGAAATGAGTAAATTGACATTTGAAATTAGAGAACAAGAGGATAAACTATTTTATATGATGTGGGATTTATTTTATCAATGGTTAGATAAAAAGACATGGTAAAGAAATAGATTAGTAAGCCTTACAATAAAAGTCAACAGATTGACATAGAATACAATATAAAATATATAACCATTGGATGAATGTATAAGATTAACTCATAATGAAAATTAGAATATCTCATAGGAAATGATGGAAAAATAGTCAAATAAATGTTTAATAATTCATATTATATAAACATAAGCTAGATCGATAAGGTGAGAATTTATATAACTTGTGAGTAATGGTAAAAAAAGGATAGCACAAAAGATTGTAACCAACTGACACACTGTATGTATATAATTGAAAGAGGGTTTTATGTTTTTATGTTTTGCTCGTATGTTTCTTGTAAAAAATAAAAACTTTGTTTAAAAAAAAAAGAAAGGAACAAAATAGAGAAAAGAGAAGTGGAAAAGAGGGAGACTCTACATGATGAGGTATATTTGTAGTAAAACATATATAATAGACTTTGAGGAGATGGGATTAAGAATTAGAACAAGAAGGAATTATTTAAATGTACTAGATATGAAAATAAGAACTTATAATAGATTAATTAAGATAGACAAATGCTTATGTAAGATCTAAATGATTAGGGGATAAAATATGAAAAATGTTTTGTGGAGCCTGACAGAGAATAGATATAACCATGTAGTAGTATAATATTTTTAATGAATTATATATGTGCTGTCCAGCCAGTGTATGGGAATTGGATAGTTAGGTAGCAATTGTGAGCTGTCCCCTTAAGGGAATGCATCATGGTAAATGTAGTTAAAGGTACCCTGGGAAATGTAGTCCATATCACGTGACCACATCTGTAATCCTGATTGGTCATTAAATTGATCCTGGAGTTTCCCTCACTTTTGCCTGAACTCCCTAACTCATGGCAGTTGCTTTCTATCACTAGGAGATGGGTTACGAGATAACCATCTTTTATTACAAGGCAGGTATGCAAAGGATTGGTCATTAAAGAAGAACTTCGTCACAAATGTGATTTATGAGGATACCTGATGAACCAATAAATGTACTTTGTTATGGACGTCTTGTTGAGTTTATCTATCTGCATCTGCACAGCTTAAAAATCCACTACTGTGCAGAGGACAGAAAAATATATTTTGTTATTTATATATATATTTATAAGGTCATGAGGTTATAATGTTACAAGTTTGGAATTATTGGCTAAAAGAAAAGTTATTTGAGTAAAAATGAGATGTTAGAGGGAAGGGAATAGAAAAAAAATATATGCAACAGTGCCAAGTGTAATAATGGGGGGACATAATAGGAGATAATATAAATTAAGATGAAATTTTGAATGCTTAATGAATGGTATGAAACTGTCAACATGCTGAGCACAAGAATGATTAGTATATCTTTCATGAAATATTATATTATCTACTTGTATAAGGTAATGAGGATATATTGCTGTAAATCTGACAATATTGGTTAAAAGAAAATAAGATGGAAAATGTATTTATGTAAAAATGAGAAGTGTAAACATGTTGAAAATATGATTAAGGAAGATCGATAATTTTTAATGGATTAATGAATTAAATATTCTGTTATATGTTATATTTGTATAAGGTAATGAGAATATATTGCTGTAAATCTGAGAGAATTGGCTAAAAGAAAATAAGATGGAAAATGTATTTTGGGATAGCTATAAATTAAGGTGAAACTTTGAATGATAAATGAAATGATATCAATAGATTGAACTGTAAACATGTTGAATATATGACTGAGGAAGACAGAAAATGACCAAAAATAAAAAGGCTGATATGAAGTAATTTATGAGAATTTGAAGAAGAAAATATGACAATAGATAATGATGTGATGTTAGAAAGTTGTATTTGTGATTATAGACAGGATTGATTTAAAGCGTAAAACACCCGGAACCACACTGTCCTTGCAAAGAAGTATTTAAATGATTAGAAAATAAAAATCTTTTTTGCAAGAAATAATAGAGTGAGAGGGAGGGGCTTCTGGATGGAAAGAGGGAGGGAAACAGGCGGTTCCTGAAGAGGATAAAAAGGAATCAGGGAGAGAAAGAAACAGATGAATATCCAGGCAATCCTCGACTTACGACCACGATTGAGCCCAGAATCTCTGTTGCTAAGTGAGGCGTTTGTTCCATGAGCTTTGCCTCATTTTGTGACCTTTCTTCCCCAGTCGTTAAGTGAATCCCTGCAGTTGTTAAATAAATAACATGGTTGTTATGTGAACCCTGCTTCCCCATGGAAGGTTGCAAAAAGGGTTCAGAAGAGCCTGGGACACTGTGACCGTCACAAGTATGAGTCAGTGGACAAGCACCTAGATTTGGCTCAGGGGACTCTGGGAGGCTGCAGCCATCATAAGTGTGAAACAGGGTCAGAAGTCATTGTTGTCACTTCTGTCTTTGAACCGTCACTAAGGGAACTGTTGTAAGTGGAGGACTCCCTGTATTGAGAAGTAGGGAGGGAAAGAGAGACCTGGCTGGATTCCCCTCCCCCCCAAAGAAGAAAATCATATACTTGGCTGGATTTCCTGGGGGGATCAAAGGGATCCCCGATCCCGGACAGGAGGAGAGTTCGGATCCGGGGGAGAAGAGGGAGATTCCGGAGCTCTGAGAGGGCAGAAGGAAGAAGGAGGCGGAACCGTCACCCGGGAGGAGAATCCCCAGTGGATGCCAGGAAAGGAAAGGGGGGTCCCGGCCTCCCCCTCCCAGGGAAGAAGAGACCCTCCCCCCCCCAGGACTCACCTCTCCGGCCAACCACGCGCTCCTCCCTCTTGGCCGCCTCGTAGCTGTACACCCCGTAGTTGCGTCGGCAGAAACGATCCACTCCGACCTTCTGGTACTGCATGATCTGCTTGTCTGCGTTCCACCTGTCCGCCTCCGTCTTCGCCAACGCCGTGATGGCCACGAACTTCCCGAGGTCGCTGTCGAAGCGTAGAATCTCCTGCTGGTCGTAGAAGTTCCTGAACAGGTACCGCACCCGCTGCGTCCCGTTGAGGAAGCGGCACTCGGACTTCTCCTGGTAGAGGAAATGGACTGGGTGGAGGAGGAGGAGGAGGAGGAGGAAGGCCATCAGGAGGGACTCCAGGGCCCATCACTCCCAGCCGCTAGTAGAGAGGAGAAGGGGGTCCTACCAGGAAGAGGGGAGGGTGGGGGGAACCTTCCTTTGAGAGACTGATGGGAGACACCCCTGGAGGAGGGAGGGGGGACTCTCTCACTCTGAGGGGGAGGCAGACTGGGGGAGGAGGGAAGAAAGGAGGAGGGGAGGAGCCTCCTTAAGGGACCCCCCTCCATCCCTTCCGGTGAGGGAGGGCAGGCAGAAGCTTCTTGTCCCCCCCCCCCAAATTCAGAGCCTCCCCCAGAAGGGACCGAAGCTCCCCTCTTGCCTGACCTCCAAAGCCTCAAATCTGAGATTCAGAAGAAAAAGCGAAGTTTCTGCAGAACCCAAAATTCTTTGGCTCTTTTTCCTTCTGGGGCTTCAGGGCTGAAAATGTCTGTTTCCCTCTTTCGCTTTCGCTTTTCCTTCCCTTCCTCTTTCCAGGCAGCCCACTCCGACCCAGACAATGGGGAGGGGGGTCAGAGAGGGGCCCGGCTGCGACCCCCACCTCGGCTACAACCGGGGAACAAGGGAGGGGTCCCCCCCCGCCCCCCGGGGGGGGGGGGAATGTGGGGAGGAAAAGGAAGGAGACCACGCAGAGATCGAGGCTCTTGGAGGCTCTGGGGACCCACCAGCTTCCTTCCCGCTCCGGGGGTCCTTCCCAGCCCCTCCTCCCCTGCCCAGCCCCCTCCTTACCGGGGGTCTCCTTCCCCCCTTCGCTTCCGGGGATCCGGGCCAGCGTCCCCACCAGCAGCACCAGGGGGAGCCCAGCCAAAGCCATGGATGCCGCCCCACAAGCGCCCGCAAAGAAAGGCGAGAAGGACGCGGAGGCTCCCGGCCCCCCAGGAGGAATCGGAGGGTCTGAACTGGGGAAGGCGGAGTTTTCCCAACACTTCGGGACTGGGAGCGTCCAGGAAGAGCAGGAGGACCAATGAGAATCCTCCCTTCTTGCAGCGTCATCCGTCTCCGGGCAGAGTCTCCCTTGAATTCACAGCAAGCGGAGATAGTTCCGCGCAGTGAGAGAAGCGGAGAAAGTGGGAGAGGGGATTTTTTCAGTCTTGGGGGGGCGCAGCTCAAGGGGGGGTTCATTGCAGTCCTGGAGGGGAGTGTGGAGCTTGCGGGAATCCTCTCCTCTCCTCCCCTTTTCTTCTACTTTATTGTCCTCCATGGGAGGAAAACCTCTCATAGCTTCGCTCTGAATTGAAGGAGTATGAACTATGAGGAAAAAAGGAAATAATACTCCCCACCATCACCACTTGCAGAAATGAACTGGTCCCCCTCCTCCCCATTCCTGTGTAACCTGCAAATGTTTCTTCTTTAAGGGGGGGAGACAAAGAAAACTCTTTCCCCCGATTCTTTTCCAAACTGCGGGGGAGAGGGAGGAAATGCTGACTCCCCCCTTTGGGAAAACGTCCCCCTCGGAGAGCAGCCCCAGGGTGGCCCCGAGAGCCTGGGCTCCACTCCACGGGTGTCTGTGTGTGAAAAGCCCCCTCTGAGCTTCAGTCACCCCTCCCAAGGCTGAAGGGATTCCCCCCTCCACTTTTCCCGCTTGTCTCTCTGCTCCCTCGGGTGACGTCACCAAGGACTCTGCCTGGAGACCAAGACGGCCCATTGGGTTGATGGAGACCAGGCAGTTGGGGGGGCGCTTCAATCTGGATCCCTGCCCAGAGGGGGGGCACTGGGACCCCAGAGCTGCCAGAGACCCTCCTGAGGTAGTCAGATTAGGAAAAAGAGAGAATTCCCCCTCAGAAACCTTGGAGAAAGAGCCTTTCCTGGGTTCGGCCTCTTTCAGCCTTGGCCCTTCAGCCTCCATTTTCTCCCCTTCTTGGAACTGGGCCTGATTTTTCTACCAACACTTTCATCGGGTAAAATAGGAACCCACGACTGGCAGGTGCAACTGAAGAGATTGAATGTAGGGGAATCGCGCAACTGCTGCCCAAAGGAAGCGGGAGACACAGAGACAAATTTGCAGTTTTATATCAATATAAATGTATTTAACTTTCACAGCAGAGAAGACAGACAGGAACATCCTGAGGTAAATCTCAAACAGCCGAGAGAAGAAAAAGGCGGTAAAAGGGGAAACGCCTCCTTTCCACCCTCAGCAACCAATCAGAACTCAGATCCTGTCAGGCGGGAGCCCGTCCCTCACTCGGCCACAACTGGGTGTTTGGAACCTTTGTGCGCTTTCCTTCTCCAGCCATTAAATGGGATATTTTCACATTTACAGTGTACAAAAGAAAAAGACCCAAAATGACTTCGCTTTTGTCCATTAAGTTGAATTGTCAGGCTGGAATGTGTTTTTTTTTAAATCATGCACTGTGCTAAAAAAAAGACAACATCTTTTTCCCCTTTTTTCTCTTGTATCTCATACTTTCTTTTCCCCTCTTTTTCCTGCCCTTAATTTCCTATTTTTCTTCTTCTTTGTGTTTTGTATAATAAATAAATAAGACCTTGAGACTCCAGAAAGAGTGCAGAGAAGAGCAACAAAGATGGAGGCTAAAAGATATTTTAAAAAGCGGTTGCTGGAACTGGGTGTGTCTGGTCTGAGGAAAAGAAGGACGAGGGGAGACATGGGTGCATCTTCCAATATCTCAGGGATTTCCACAAAGAAGATTTCTCTCTTCTCTCCTCTAAATAAAGATAGAAGCGGACCTAATGAAAGAGGCAGAGGTGGAGTTGCACTTTATAGATAAGAAATAACCAAACCGCTCTAGAAACGCCACAGAAGAAAGAGGAAAACCTCCTTCGAGGCATTTGGGTTCATATAAAAGGGGAGAAAGAAGCACAGATGTGGAGGCCTTTGTCTGACAGATCCATGGAGAGGGGCTTTTCCCGCTACTCCTAAGCCCATCATCCCCGCCCTCCCTCTTCCCCCTCCCATGCGCTCCTCTTTCCCGCCCTTTCTACCCTCCAGGCCCTTTGCCCCAAATCCACCAGGGGGCGGCCTCCGCCAAGGGAAGGGAACTCCAGGCGCTTCCCCATCGGGCCACTGGAGGGCGAAAGTCACAGCTGCCTTCCCAGAGGAGGTTGAAGTGACATCACTGAACCTTGCCTCTCTAGGACACTGCACTCGCTCTCCTCAACCACTGGTGCACGGCAGGAGGCGGAGAGGCTGTGGGAGAACCTGGTGGGGTGATAACCAGACGTGCCCCAGGTAAGGGGGGTCTCTTCTCGAGTCCCATGCTCCCCAGCCGCCCTCTCCATGTGAAGGGGGGAGGGGAGGGTGGGCCTGGCGGAGGCCCAGCAGGAGAGGAGAGAAGCCAGGCGGGGAGGAGGAGGCAGGATTCACACCGGGCTCCCCGAGGGTCCGATCCTGTCTCAGGAGGGGGAAAGAAGCAGAGGGCTGCCTCCTTCCCAACCGGGAGGGGGCGTGGGCCCTGCGCTGGGAGGAGCCGCTTGGGCCTCTGGGCAGGTTGGGGAAATGGGGTCCAGGGGCTGAATCCCCCTTTCTGATCCTGGGCATTGGTTTTTCTCTACCTCCCAGATCCGAAACCTCGAAGCCCTCAGCAGCCTTTGCAAGCCAGGATTTCCTCTACGAAGGAAGGAAGGAAGGAAGGAAGGAAGGGAGTGGAAGGACCGCCAGGGATCCGTCCTGCAGCCCCAGAAATGGTCCCATGAAGGAAGAGGCCCCTGGAGATCCCCAAAGTCCCTGCAGCCCTTTGAAGCTGCTCTGCTGGAGAGAGGAAGGATGGAGACACCCACTTTGGCCAAGGAGGGGAACGGAAAAGGCGCCGCAGCTCTTCAGCCTGGGAACTGTGGGGAGAGCTGGACCAGAAACGGGCAGAAGGTCCTGCAGGAGGGAACCATCCTTCCTTCAGAACTTCCACCCTGGACCTTCATCCGATACCAGGAGGCTGAGGGTCCCCAAGGACTTTGCAGCCGACTCCATGACTTGTGCAGGCAATGGCTGAGCCCAGGAAAGCACCGCAAAGCCCAGATGCTAGACCTGGTGGTTCTGGAGCATCTCCTGGCTCTCCTGCCCCCAGAGATGGAGGGCTGGGTGAGGGAGTGTGGAGCAGAGAGCAGCTCCCAGGCAGTGGCCCTAGTGGAAGGCTTTCTCCTGAGCCAGGCGGAGGAGCAGAAGGAGCAGCTCCAGCGGCAGGTGGGAGACTTTAGGGAGCTCGGAAGGGAATAAAGAGAGAGAGTGTTTGAATGCTTCACCCCTCCTTCCCAAACTTCTTCCATGTTCATAATGTGAGGCAATTCTTGTAGGACATTGTTCCATTGTTTTCTCATTCAGCTACATGTGTTAAGCCTGGATTCCCCAACAGGTGTTAAGGAAAACAAACTAAACAGAACGTGCAGCGAAGTCAGATAGGAAGACAGGTAAATGTGTGAGATAAGTTTTCTAGTTAACACGCAGTAAAAATACAGATACGCTTGTGCTATCAAAAAGATAGTTTATTCCATTTAAGAATTATAGCATAGTCAAAATAAACGGTCCATTAGTCATATATCATATCAGTCAAGTCTTGTCAGGGATACTCTATTTGCAAAGTCCGTGTTGAATAGCCAATGTCAGTACACTTACAATAAATCAATCTTTATCTTCTCTCCGTTGAGAAATATCAACACTCCTGTTTCACTCCCCGTTTCAGCAAGAACGCAGTCATCAATCCATCCATCAGTAAGCCAAAGAGAGCGAGCTGCATTTGCCTCGCTTCTTATATAGTGCTTTTACAACCACACCCTTAATTACATTCTTTCTGTTAAAGTTACACACACTTTAACTAACAAACCATGATACCACATTTATTATTTTTACCCAAACCAGTTAGGGTAAACAATGTTATCCCTAACATTCTCCCCTTTTGGGTAATAATAATAATATTACAATAATATAATCATTTACACCTTTAAATCATAATTGTTACAACTCTCTTTAAATTTTACAACACCTTGAGCTTTTGTAAACTGGTCTGCAATGTTTTCTTCCGTCATGCAGTACTCTAGTTTAATTAGACCATTTTTTACAGATTCTCTTACATTTAAGTATCTTAAATCAGTATGCTTTGATCTAGTCTTTACAGCAATATTAGTAGCTAATTGTATAGCTGCCTGGTTGTCCTCGTACACAATAATAGAATCTTTAACAGTTATACCCATGTCTAATAATAACTGTTTGTACAGAATTAAGTCAGTGCATAGTAATGACAGACATGAAAATTCTGCTTCCATCGTTGACAAGCTAATATGCTGTTGTCTGATTGACCTCCACCCTATTAGAGTCTTACCAAATAATATAGCCATCCCAGATGTTGATTTTCTAGTGTTTATGTCAGTTGCAAAACTTGCATCTGCATAGGCACTAAGATTCAAATCACCTTTTGGCTCTAGATACAATGCATGGTGCATTGTTCCTTTAAGATATCTTAAAATTCTCTTTAATGCTTGCCAATGACATTGATGTGGATCATTATTAAATCGTGCCAGCTGATTAATACTATAAGCTATATCTGGCCTTGACCAATTGCTTATATATGATAAGCTACCAATCAAAGATTGATATATGGTCTTATCAAATTTGGGACTTTGAGCATCATTTTTGCAAATTTCCTGACTCATTGGAGTCTTTGCAGGCTTACAAAGTTCCATTTTATACAATTTAATTAATTGGCAAATTTTATCCTCTTGAGATATCTTAAATCCTTTTGTGGTTTTGTTAATTGTCAATCCTAGATACTTTTTAATTTCACCTAAATGCTTTAATTTTATCTTTTTGGCTAATAATGAAATAATCTCAGTAGCTTCATTATTGGTCTTAGTAATCAAAGCAATATCATCTGTAAATAATAACAATAATGACACCGTTCCATTATTTTCTCTTTTAAACATACATGGATCTGCTAAACCAGATTTAAACCCTATATTGTTTAATTCTTTCACAATATATTGGTTCCATTCATAGCCAGATTGTTTCAATCCATATAAACTCTTCTTGAGTTTCCAACAATCATTGCTATTTACTTTATCATCATTTATACCAACTGGTTTTTTCAAATATATTGTATGCTGCAATGGTGCATGTAGATATGCAGTTTCTACGTCTAAATGGTTAACTGTATAATTATTCTTAGCTGCCCACACTAAAGCTGCTCTTAAAGTTGTAGCTTTAAGATTTGGTGCAAATACCTCATCATAATCAAATACATTTTGATTAAATCCTTGTGCTACTAACCTAGCCTTATAAGTTACTTTCCCATTATTTCCAGTCTTTACTTTAAATATCCCATTGATTGCAGTGTTTGGCCTCTTCTCTCTATAAATGCATTATGTTGAGGCCTATATGGTGCAGACTTTTTATGTTGAATACCTGCCATTCTAAGTCTATTCTGGAATTTATTATTTGTAAATTCCGCACCATTATCTGTTATAAGAGTTACTAATTTCTTTTTAGTTTTCCTCTCTGCAAATTTTAACCAATTAAAGAAATTTGTATACGTTTCAGTTTTTCTCTTCATTAGAAAACAGAAACCATACCTAGAATAGTGGTCCATTATGCTTAATATGTATCTAGCACCACCTACACTTGGCTTTTTAGGACCTATTATATCGGCAAATACTACCTCTAAAGGCTCTTTGGTAGTAAATCCATCAACTCTATTTGCCGGTATAACTTTGCTTTTGTTTTGATTACAAGCAGAACATTGCAAATACTTATTACAAGGTTTCAAACTTATTCCTTTAGATAGTTGAACAGTTCTCTTAATCATTTTAAAATTTAAATGACCTAGCCTTCGGTGTAACAAGTGAATACATTCATTATGAGGTTTTCTATTATCATAAACTGTGTTAGCCACTTCTAAACCATTATCATTTAACACATATAAGTCACCTCTTAAAGATGCAGTAATTTTCTTACCTTCTTTTTCAATTAAACAAGTATCTCCCCTAAAGGTAATTATGTATCCTAATCTAAACAACATTTTATCTGAAAGCAAATTAAATTTAAGTTGAGGTACATATAACATTTTTATGTTCTCATTTATACTAGAACAATGAGCAATACCTTCACCTTTTGCCTTCAGTTTCCATCCGTTTGCCAGTGAGATATGCTGTGAACTCATGGACATTTTTACAATTTTTTTGTTATCATTTGTAATACAGTGGGACGCACCACTGTCAACCACCCATAAATTATTATTTTTTACAACTCCATTACTATACATTGCTAACTCATAATTCTTATTTCTTCTTTGATGGCTTACAGCATTCTGGCTTGCATTTTGGCGCTTTGGTTTCTTACAAAATCTTGCAAAATGTCCTCTCCCCCCACAATTAAAACACTTTTTAATTGCGTATGCAGTAGGAGATTCATTATTTTCCTTTTGAGGTTGCTCCCTCCTTAACTGATCTCTTTCAAGCCTTCTTCTGGCCTCTTCAATCAATCTGCCAGTGATATCAGTTAAAGTTAGGCTTTCTTTAGGCAATATTTCAAGGGAAGTTACGTAGTCATCAAAACTTTCATCTAATGAAGATAGAATTATGTAGACCTGGTGTAGTTCAGAGAAAATTAACTCCTTCTCATGAAGTTCTTGAAAAATGCTTTTCATAGTATTCAAATGACTCAGCATATCACCATTCTTTTGGAGATACGTGCGGAAAAGCTTCCGTGTTAGATTTATGTGAGCACCAACGTTATCTCGAACATAAATCCTCCTGTTTTTGCCAACACCCAACTGCTGTTTGCTCTCCACGTATATGAACAAGTTGTTGATCAATTAATGTTAGTCCTATGATGCAAAGTGCTTGTTCATTTTTCTGTTTAAATTCTTCTATCTTCTGACTATCTTCCTCATCTTCAGAATCCCATTCTTCTACGTTTGGTGGGTTTTCAATTATGTTCCACAGACCTTCTCTTCGTAGAAGTAGACTACATTTCATAGACCATGAAACATAGTTTTTTCCATCCAGCTTGGATATAAGGGACAAACTTTGTAGACTGACTTGTGCCATGTTTCACTATATGGATATAAAACTATAATTGATAAAACACAGCTGTCTGTTTACTGTAACGGGTAACAACACAAAATCTCACTTTTTACATAAACCTGTTTTTATCCTAGTTAAACTGACTTTGCAGTCTCTCTGGGCCCATAACAACATGGATGGATATTGAGGGCTTTGAGGTTGTATTCCGAATACAAGAATCCACTTTATGTCGTGTGATGTACATTAATCTGCTTCTTCCTTCCTTCCTCCTATTTGAAGTGCTGCACTGTGGAGATCAGAGATCCTGAGGGAAAGAAGAACCCATCAAATCTCCCTCGGGAGCTTTTTTTCAGGAGGACCCCTTGGGAAAATCCAAGACAGGACATCTCAGTAGGTAATGGAAGATCCTCCGATTCCCCATCTGTCTTCCCTTCGCTCTCTCTTCTCTCCTATAGAATACCTCCTCCTATTTTGTTAATTATGCATTTGGATATTATTTATTACTTACAGAAAAAAAAAGAATGAAGCTTTCTGGTTTTTATGATGGAGATCAAACAGCAGTTGAGCCTCCAAATCAAGTAAGAAAGGGAAAAGATATTAGATTTCTATTCTCCCTTCAGGAAGGGAAGCGGGTGTGCAGTGGGCTATCTACTTCTATTTCCCCCTTGTTTGGCCTGGATTATTTTTGGGTTCTTCCACAGCATGGAGAGCAGAATAGCAGGTTCAACTTGCTGTCAACCAGCATAGCTTCCTCTGGTTATCTTGTTCTGCTAGGTTCTCCTCCAACTTTGAATTTACAAGAACCAATTTTTTAAAGGTCCTTCAAGAAATAGGAATAAACATATCACAGTGGGAGAAACTTCTAGAGACCCTTTTTTGGGGGGGTGGTTTAACCCTTTGACTCGGAATTGTGCAAGGCTAATGAAAAATAAATACTCACATTACCATTTTTAAAAAGCCTAATTTATAACCTGTAGTTCAAAATAAGCAAATCGTATTAAAATATAGCAGACTATTAAAATCCAAAGGGAGTTGCCATGTTGAGGATGTAATCATGGTACTTTGGGTTACAAAATAATTTCCAAGAAGATAAAACTTCTCCAAATATTTCTTCAGTAAAAGCAATTTTCAGATTTGCCCATTTTCTCATCTAAAATTAGAACTTGTGTGACCCCCAGCCATTTAACTTAGTGCATATCTCTGCTTTGAGAATTTAGGAACAATGGAACGGAATAACAGAGTTGGTAGGGATCTGGGAGGTCTTCTAGTCCAACCCCCTGCTAAGACAGGAAGCCCTATAACATTTCAGATAAATGGCTGTCCAGTTTCTTCATAAACACCTCCAGTGTTGGAGCACCCACAATTCCTGGAGGGAAGTCATTCCACGGATTAATTGTTCCCACTGTCAGGAAATTTATCTTTACTTGTAGGTTGGTTCTCTCCTTGAACAGTTTCCATCCATTGCTTCTTGGAACATTTTCCATCCATTGCTTCTTGCTATCATGTCACCCCCTAGTCCTTTTCATGAAACTAGACATACCCAATTACAGCTACCGTTCTTTATATACAGTATTTTAGCCTCCAGTCAACTAATATTTTTTGTTGCTCTTCTTTTCACTCTTTCTAGAGTCTCAATATCTTTTTTACATCTGGCAACCAAAACTGGATGCAATATTCCAGGTGTGCTCTTACCAAGGTATTAAAAAGTGGTTGTCAGCTTTGGAAGCCATATTCCATGCTGCCACATAGTCTGAGAAAGTGGGAGGGGGTGATTTCAATTGAGTAGGTTGAAGTAGACAAAATAACATTCTTTTCTTAGTTCAAGGTTATTAAGTGTGGTGCAGCACAGAAAAAGGATCTTACACTGGGAGGGATCGTGATTGGTGCATGTCATGTGATGATGGGAGAAAAGGGGATGGATTGTAGTTTGGGACATTGTGGGAAATCCGGGAAACTTTTCGTTTCAAGATTCCACAAATATGCCAGGTGCTATTCTAATAAAGGTACTTTTGAGATTATGCTTGTCTCAGAGTTACTGATTGGAATGGAGGTTTGCTGGAATGCTGACAGTGGTATTAACACTTCATGTCATCTTGATTCTATCCCTATTAATGCAGCCTATGATTTGTTGGTTTTTTTTTGGGGGGGGGGGGCAACTGTAGCATAGTGGTGACTCATTTAAGTGGTTCTCCACTAGGACTCTTAAGATCCCTGTTGCACTTTCTACAGTTGAGCCAGGTATCACCTATTCTATGCCAGTGCATTTGGTTTTTCTTTCCTAAATGTAGAACCTTATTTTTTGCACTGTTGTCTTCATTTTCTTAGATGGGGCCCAATCTGTCGATCCTTCTATATCCCGAGCTTATCTTCTGGAGTGTTGGTATTCCTGTCAATTTGGTCTTGTCTGCAAATTTGATGAGTTCCCCTTCTATCCTCTTGTCTAAATCAATGGTGAAGATGAACAGTTCTTGCAAATCCTCCTGTTCTGTTATTTTTATAATGTCCAGGAGAGTCTTGTGTCCTTTGAGGAGGTGGCTGTGTATTTCTCTGATGAGGAATGGTCTCAGCTGGATCCTGTCCAGAAAGTGCTGCACTCAGAAGTCATGCTTGAAAACCATAGGAACGTGGTCTCTCTGGGTAAGAGTTTTCTAGTCCCCAATCAGAGAGTTCAAGAAGAGGGATTATAGTTAGTTTTTTTATTTAAAAACCACGAATCATATATTGTCTCCTGGGAGGGAAAAGGAAAAGATCTGACCTTCTCATGCTCCAAGGAAGGAAGAGTCAATGTCTCTTTGCTTAGGTGCCATTTCTTATCTGTATTTTTCCATTTCTATTTGAACTTCTCTGTGGAGGCTGAAAAGAATGAGGTGTGCTTTTATTTGTCCTCTGGAGGTCATGTGAGAGGAGTGTGTTGTCATTTGTCCACTGCACCTCCCCAAATTGTGTAAGAACAGAACTTTCACGCTTAGCCCATGGAAGAGCATTCTCCCAATCCAATTCAAGAACGAAGGCCTCAGGCAGTGTGACTCAGAGCATCCTAGAGAACAAGTAATCCCCAAATTATGACAGTTCACTTAGTGACCATTCCAAGTTATGACCAACCCTCCTCCAAGTACTTGAGATCCAATCCCCTCTTTGTTTTCAAAGACTTTTGCCCTGGATCTCGTGCAATCCTCAGTTCTTAAAGAACACAGGCCTAAAGTACTTCTGTTTGAGATCATATGAGATTAGTAGCCTGAGATCTTGCACTACTGGTCTCGTGTGATCTCGTACTAAAGTACTTTAGGCCTCCGTTCTATGCGAACTGACGCCTGTACCAGATCCGTCAATAGAGCCCTTTTAAGCCATGAGACTTTGGGGCAGCAAAATAGCCATTCTTGAAGCATCCCAACCTTTCCAGTCAGCACGAAGGGCGTTTACAAGGCAATGGGGGCTTCAGGATGGGATTTAAAGTCTCATTGCTGGGATTGAGGAACGGGCCAAATGGGGGTCCCACCCGCCAGACGCCGTGGAGCAGCTGGTCCAAGATACACTGCAGAAGGAGTTTGTTTCAAAAAAATTTCATTTCTCACAGGTCTCTTCTGAAATTAACCCACCCCAATAAATCTTAAGCTTTCTCCTAATTCCTCCTTGGATGTTTCCCCTGATTATTATGAAATTCAATGGTGAAAAAAGTAAGGTTCCACCTTTAGGCAAGAAAAACAAAATGCAGAGGCACAATATATGTGGTACCTTGCTCAATAGCAGTAACCGTGAGAGGGATCTTAGAGTCCTAGTGGACAACCATTTAAATGTGAGCCATAGTGTGCATCAGCTGCCAAAAAAGCCCACACAGTTCTAGGCTGCATAAACAGAAGGATTGAATCAACTTTATAATGCCTAAGTAAAGCCATGCTTGGAATACTGGATCCAGTTTTGATCGCCACGATATAAAAAAAATATTGAGACTCTAGAAAGAGTGCAGAGAAGAGCAAAAAGGATGATTAGGGGACTCAAGGCTAAAACATATGAAGAATGTTGCAGGAACTGGGTATGTCTAGTTTAATGAAAAGAAGGACTAGGGGAGACATGATAGCAGTTTTCCAATATCTCAGGGGCTGCCACAAAGAAGAAAGAGTCAAACTATTCTCCAAAGCAACTGAGAGTAGGACAGGAATCAATGGGTTGAAACTAATTAAGGAGGGAAGCAACTTAGAACTAAGGAGAAATTTCCTGACAGAATAATTCATCAGTGGAAAACTTGGCCCCAGAAGTTGTGAATACCTTAACATTGGAAGTTTTTAAGAAGATGTTGGATAACCATTTGTCTGAAGTGGCATGGGGTTTCCTGCCTAAGCAGCGGGTTGGACTAGAAGACCTCTAACCTCCCTTCCAACTCTGTTATTCTATTATATTCCTTAACTCAAAACTGATTCTGAATGAGAGTTGCATATATGGAATAATTGTAAAGAAAGATGTTTTCTAGATATTTTCAAAGCTTTCATGACTCATGAATATTGAAACCATCATGTCTATATCAAACCACTGTAGGCATGCAAACATACAACCTAATGGAATTTCGGAGAAATTCAGAAGGAAATTCACTTGACTTTCTACACTTTGATCTTTTTCTCTAACCTCATTTTCATTTCCCTTTTGCTTTGAAGGTAATAATGGGCAGGAGAATCAAGATTCCTGTGAACTGTTCCAAGTGATCTGTGCTAAAGATGGAACGGAGAAGCTTGGAATTCAAATGGAATTTGAAAACCATGAGAAAAACCAGTCAATGAATCTGGAAAGTTCATCTTCCACTGATGCTCCGATGCAAGGCTTTCTTGCCCAAGAAGAGAAAATAAGGAAAAAATATACTGGAAAAAGTGTGAAGCTAATCAAAGCTGAAATACAAGTAAATGAACACCATTTAACCCAAAACAAAGGAGAAGATGCTATAAGAAGACACAATGGAAAAAATTACAATGGGACATACATTCTTTCTCTTGGAAATAACTTTCTTACATCTCAAAAAGTGATTGACACAAAAGAGAAGCCTTATAAATGTTTGGAATGTGGAAAATGTTTTAGAACAAGCAGGCAACTTACTATCCATGAAAGGATCCACACAGGGGAGAAGCCATATAAATGCATGGAGTGTGGAAAGACCTTTGCTCAAGGTGCTCATCTTACTTCCCATAATTTGATCCATACAGGGGAGAAACCATTTAAGTGCATGGAGTGTGGAAAGACTTTTGCTCATAGCAGTACACTTGCTTCCCATGAAAGGATCCACTCAGGAGAGAAACCATATAAATGCATGGAGTGTGGAAAGACCTCTGCTCACAAACATGGTCTTACTTTCCATAAGATGATCCACACAGGGGAGAAGCCATATAAATGCATGGAGTGTGGAAAGACTTTTGCTTATAGTAGTGACCTTAGTAGGCACAAAAAGATCCACTCAGGAGAGAAACCATATAAATGCATGGAATGTGGAAAGACCTTTGCTCTTAGCGGTACACTTAGTAGGCATACAAGGATCCACACAGGGGAGAAGCCTTTTAAATGCATAGAATGTGGAAAGACCTTTGCTCGAAAATGTAATCTTATTTCCCATAAAATAATCCACACAGGGGTGAAACCGCATAAATTCATGGAGCATGGAAAGACCTTTGCTTATAGTACTGGTACACTGCTGAGAAATCACCTCAATACTCACAGAGGTACTCGTCCTCACAAATGCCCTGACTGCAACATGGCCTTTGTGACAAGCGGAGAGTTGGTTCGACATCGTCGCTACAAACATACCCATGAGAAGCCATTCAAGTGTTCCATGTGTGACTACGCCAGCATGCAGATTTGCAAGTTGAAACGCCACATTCGTTCTCACACTGGGGAACGCCCATTCCAATGCAGCTTGTGCAGCTATGCCAGCAGAGACACTTACAAGCTGAAGAGGCACATGAGGACCCATTCTGATGAGAAGCCCTACGAGTGTTACATTTGCCACGCTCGCTTCACCCAGAGTGAGACCATGAAGATGCACATCCTGCAGAAGCACACGGAAAACGTGGCCAAGTTCCACTGCCCCCACTGTGACACAGTGATTGCACGAAAGAGCGACTTAGGTGTCCATTTGCGGAAGCTGCATTCCTACATTGACCAGGGTAAGAAGTGTCGTTACTGTGACGCCGTGTTCCATGAGCGATACACACTCATCCAGCACCAGAAGTCTCACAAAAATGAGAAGCGCTTCAAATGCGACCAGTGCGACTATTCGTGCCGACAGGAACGGCACATGATCATGCACAAGTGAACCCACACTGGAGAAAAGCCTTGTGCCTGCAGCCATTGTGACAAAACCTTCCATCAGAAGCAGCTGCTTGACATGCACTTCAAGCGCTACCACGATCCCAACTTTGTCCCAGCTGCCTTCGCCTGCTCTAAGTGTGGCAAAATGTTCACACACCGTAACACAATGGTCAGACATGTAGATAATTGTTTAGGACCTGATGAGGTTGGAGGAGAGAACGGAGGGAAACCCAAGAAGGGAAAATGTGGGCGGAAGAGAAAGATGCGCTCCAAGAAAGAGGATTGTTCTGACAGCAAGGAAAATTCTGAATCAGAATTGAATGAGAATGAGGAGGAAGAAGAAACAGCGGTTGAAGTTGAAGCTGAGCCAGAAGTAGAACCTGTGGCCCCAACTCCTCACCAGTCAAGTAGTGGCCTTAGTGGCCACAAAAATATCTAGTCAGGAGAGAAACCATATAAATGCATGGAATGTGGAAAGACCTTTGCTCAAAGCAGTACGCTTACTTCCCATGAAAGGATCCACACAGGGGAGAAGCCATATAAATGCATGGAGTGTGGAAAGACCTTTACTAATTGCAATACACTTACTTCCCATGAAAGGATCCACATGGCAGTAGCCATATAAATGCATGGAATGTGGAAAGTGTTTTTCTCAGAAAGGTCATTTTCTCATAAAAGGATCCATGCTCCGGAGAAACTATATAGCAATAGCAATTCCACTTAGACTTATATACCACTCCACAATGCTTTACCACACACTCTTGAGCAGTTTACAAAGTCAGCTTATTGTCCCCAGCAATCTGGATCCTTATTTATCATCCTCAGAAGGATGAAAGACTGAATCAACCATGAGCTGGTCAGGATTGAACTTCTGGCTGTGGGCAATTAGCCTGTAGTACTGCATTCTAACCACTGACCCACTATGGCTCTATAGATTTTTGTGTATATGTATATTGTGCCTTTCTGATCCAAATGAGACAAGGTGGAATCCAACAAAATGAAACTTAATATGGAGAAAAGTAAGATTTTACACCTGGGCAGAAAAAACATTACATGAAATCTGCTGTCAGGGTTCCAACTGATGCCCTAATTCAATCATGAGCCTCTAGCCAAGCTTCAAAAGAAATCCAGTTATTTATTAGGAGGTTCATGTCAGCACATTCCAAGTGAAGCCAACTCTGACCCCTGTAATTTACATTCCAACTCTGGTTCCCCCCTCTCCCCAAGGTGTGTCATCAGCCACATTCTCCAAATGTGGGTTACCGCAGAGTTGGCCTTCACATACATATGGCTGCAATGTGCTTTTGCTTTGACTGACATGCTGTTTCGTGGCAGCTGCAGTGTTTGTTTTCCATCCCCCTTGTCTATGGCAACTCAAGAGCAGGCCAGGGATGCTTTGTGAGTTGACAGCTGGCTCAAAAGCAGTAACTGTGAGAGTGACCTTGGGAGTCCCAATGGATGATCACTTAAACATGAGTCATGTGTGTGCGGCAGCAGCTGTAAAAGCTAATATAATCCTTGATTCTATAAACAGAAGTATAGAATCAAAATCACATGAAGTATTAGTACCATTTTATAAAGCCTTAGTAAGTTCTTCTCATCCTTCCTATTACCCATCTCTTCCAATTTATGACTATACCATGTTGCTTGTATCTTTGCAATTTATATTGTTTTATTTGGTCCCTAGTATGATTTGATTATTAGTAACCTATGACTGTCACTAAGTGTTGTATCTTGTGATTCTTAATGATTGTATTTTATTTTTTCTTTATGTACACTGAGAGCTTATGCTCCAAAGACAAATTCCTTGTGTGTCCAATCACACTTGGCCAATAAAGAATTCTATCCTATCCCATTGCAACAGGAGAGATTATCTGGAGCTTAGTTCAACTCTGGGGTCCTTGGGGGCTTCTGTGCTTGGTTATTTCCTTGGAGACATTGAATTACCCAACTAGGTCAGATAAATTCCCTCCATCCCTGAATTTTGAACCCTCAGCAGAAGGTGGAATGTGTGTTTCACAAACACACACACCCCACACAAGAGGGAACTGCCATTTTCTGGTGGTTCTGAGGGGAGGAAGGAGAAGCTACTTGTACCAGGTGGATGTCGTGAGCCACACAAATAATCCAGTTGATCAAGATTGGGAGAGGGGGGAGAAGGAGAGGGAAATGGACAAACCTTGGGTTCAGCTGAGGAAGATGGGATTTGTGGTCCTGGGGCAGACATTTGAAAGAAGATGTAGTCCACAGAAGAGAATATCTGGAGGTTGGGTTAAACTCTGGGGTTGTTGGGGCCTTCGTTTGCTTGGTTCGCTTGGAGACATTTCATTACCCAGCTAGGTAACATCCTCAGTGCAAAGGAAAAAGGGGATTGGCTGCCTGTTTAGATGCCTTGCCGGAGATTGTGTGGTTCCCTCCTGGATGGTTCCTTGATTGGAGGATTGTTTTCTGCCTGTTTGTTTGTCTGGTGCTGATCCCTGTTTATCTATTGGCTATTGGAGGGAAAGTGTCTCTTTTTCATTTCCTTCCTAGGATTGTGTGTGTGTGTGTGTGTGTGTGTGTGTGTGTGTGTGTACAAATGTGAGTTATCTCTCTGCATCTATTGAAAACCAGAGATTGACCTTTCAGGATTACTGGATAAAGAACTTGAAATAAAAATTGGAACTTTATTACTGTACAAGCTAGTACAAGTAGGAATTTTTAATATGTAAAACTGGAAATATACCTCCATCCCCAAGATTGAAGGTGGGTGGACAGAAGAAATGAGGAAATGGGCTGGGAGGGCGAGATGAGCTGTTTGGACCAGAGAAAAGAAAAGATCCAGCTGTGTTTCTACCTGGAAACCACTTCTGGGCTTTGTGCTTGAGGCAGAAGGAAGGGAAACCTTCTCTATAGGATTTGCTGATTAGGATTGCTTGCTATAGAAATGTACCAAATTTACTACGAATGAACAGTAGAGGGAAGAATTGAGGCTGAAATTTCACTTTGCATTCTGCTTCCTTGAAAATAAACTTTTCCCCTTTTTTCTACACTTCCCCTTCTCTTTCCCATTTCCCGACGACCTTTATTTTCTATTTCATTCCATGGGAATCTTCATATAAAAGATAAGCAAAAGGAGCCTTTTGTTTTAGGGGCACTTCCTGTTCCACAGCCGAAATACCCAAATTCCTGGGGGAAAAGCTCATCCGGATTCCACAATATATCCGCACTTTTCTATTGGCAAAATTTCTTCTTAAACGTTACTTGATGTTTTTCTCTGCCGGGAGAGAGAAATACCTGGCAATGATGGCAAAGAGGTGGAAGGTCTCCGAGGAAAGGAGTTCAAAACGGAGGTGAAACGGCCCGACTGGATTCCGGGATCTTCCCTCGGGGCCCTGGGTGTACGAGGAAAAGGGGGACCCGGATTCCTGACCCGCAGAAAGAGGGCGGGTCCTGGTCATGAGGGGTCGAGGCGGGGGAATCGGAAGAAGCGGGTTCATCCAGACGTTCCGAGCCAGGGAGACGCGTGTTTCAAGGAAGGAAATCGCCTTTTTCTCCCGTGAACCGAAGCGGCGCCTTTCCCGAAAGAGCCGAGCGGAGGATTCCCCCGGGAAAGTGTGTGTGTGTGTGTGGGGGGGGCGTTGGGAAGAGGATCCTGCTGGGCTAGGAGGGATCCCGGCAGATCTTCTCCGCCTCTTCCTGGCTTAGCTGAGGGTTTTGGGAGGCTTTCCTTCGGATTGGGGGTGGCTGTGACCCCCCAAGTCTTCCCTGCTATGGGGTGCCCCTCCCCCTTCTCCTTCAGCCCAGAAGCTCTTCCCACGGCAGGAATCTCCACATGCGAAGTGAACGGGGGCGGGCGGAGGGAGGGGATGTCCCAGCCAGATGCTTCCAGCCCCAGAGGAGGAATCCGGGCTCTGAATTGAGGCGAGAAAGCGCTTTTATTTGACTTTGGAGGTGGGAGGGGCCAGAACGAGCGGAAGCACCAATGGAAATTCTCCCTGCGTGAGCGTCATCGGTCTCTGGGCAGAGTCCTTTGTGGCTTCAGCTGAAGGAGGAGGGAGAGTTCAGCGCAGAGAGCGAAAGTGAAAGTGGGAGGGGGGATCCCTTCAGTCTTGGGGGGCTGCAGCTGAAGGGGGGGTTCATGGCAGCCCCAGAAGGGACCCTCCACTTTCTTTGCTCTCCTCCCGATTCTCTGCCAGGGATTCCCGCTTCCCTCCCCTCTTATCTCCCCATATTGAGATCAAGAACAGCCCTTCTTGAACCAAACACCAACCTTCCATTTGCGGTGGGTCAGAAAACCCCTCAGCGCCGGGGCTGCAACCGGCCCCCCGGCAGCCCCTTTCCCAGGAAGGGAACCAAGGGCAGAGGATGGGGGGGGGGCTGGGAGGGCAGTGACCCAAATCCCAAAACACCCAGAGCAGCCCTTGAACCTCCCGCTTGTATCCTTACGATTTATATGGACTGTTTCCTAGTATGATTTGATTGCTTATTGTACCGTTTGACTATCATTATGATTCTTGACTCTTGACGGATGTATCTTTTCTTTTATGAACACTGAGAGCTTGTGCACCAAAGACAAATTCCTTGTGTGTCCAATCACACGTGGCCAATAAAGAATTCAATTCTATCCTATCTTATCCTATTCCATATTCTATTCTGCTCTCTTATTTTCTGTATTCCACATACTCTGGGTGGGGGAAAACTCCACTTGCGACCCTTCCTGGAGGGGAAGAGCGACCGGAGTCCCCATCCTGCCCTGGAGATCTTCTCCCTCGCTCGCTTGGGATCCCAGAAGCAGATCCCGGAGTGGGGCAGCGTCTCCAGGGATCGACCCTCAGCTGACAGAAGCCCGGAGAAGGTGGGATCCCCCTGGGAGGGGAAACGGGATCGTCTGAAGCCTCCGAGGGGGATCCGACCTGGAAGGGATCAGGAGGGATTTCCAGAAGAGGCTGGACGGGCCGTTTGTCCGGGGTGGGATAAGGGCTCCTGCTTCGGCCAGGGGGTCGGACTAGAACACCTCTAAGGTCCCTTTCAGACTCTGTGCCTCCCTCTCCCCATTGGCTCTCCCCCCACCGAAGCCTTCCACCCCCCCCCGCCCCTCCTGCATGACCCCGCCCCACTGCGCCGAACTATCTCCTGTATCGGCTGCAGTCAAGGGAGGCTCTGCCCGGAGACCGATGACGCTGCAAGAAGGGACGATTCTCATTGGTCCTCCTGCTCTTCCTGGACGGTCCCAGTCCAGAAGTGAGGGGAAAACTCCGCCTTCCCCAGTTCAGACCCTCCGATTCCTCCTGGGGGGCCGGGAGCCTCCGCGTCCTTCTCGCCTCTCTTTGGGGGCGCTTGTGGGGCGGCATCCATGGCTTTGGCTGGGCTCCCCCTGGTGCTGCTGGTGGGGGCGCTGGGCTGGATCCACGGAAGAGAAGGGGGGAAGGAGACCCCCGGTAAGGAGGGGGCTGGGCAGGGGAGGAGGGGGCTGGGAAGGACCCCCGGAGGGGGAAGGAAGCTGGTGGGTCTCCAGAGCCTCCAAGAGCCTCGATCTCTGCGTGGTCTCCTTCCCCTTCCCTACCCGTATTGCCCCCCCCAGGAGGAGGGAGAGGGACCCTCCCTTGTTCCCCGGTTGTAGCCGAGGTGGGGGTCGCAGCTGGGCCCCTCCCCCCCATTGTCTGGGTCGGAGTGGGCTGCCTGGAAAGAGGCAGGGAAGGAAAAGCGAAAGCGAAAGAGGGAAACTGAGGCATTTTCAGCCCTGAAGCCACGAAGGAAAAAGAGCCAAAGAATTTTGGCTTCTGCAGAAACTTCGCTTTTTCTTCTGAATCTCAGATTTGAGGCTTTGGAGGTCAGGCAAGAGGGGAGCTTCGGTCCCTTCTGGGGGAGGCTCTGAATTTGGGGAGGGGACCAAGAACCCCCCCACCCCCATCATCCCGCACTGGCTCTATCGGGACCTGGAGGGGGAGGGGGGAACGGAGGGAGGGGGGGCTCTGAGTTGCTCCTCCGAAAGTGGCTCGCACTTTAGTGAGGAGGGGGCTGAAGACCCTCCCTTTGAGAGGCTCTTGGGGGGGCTGCAGGGCGTCTTTTTGGGGAGGGGGAAAGGAAACAGGTGGGGATCCCCGACAGTCACCCAAAGGGAGGGAAATGGGCTCAAGATTTGGGGAAGAAGAAAAGTTGGGGGGGAATTCAGGGAAGGGGGGTGAAGGGCTGGGAGACCTCAAGAGTGCGAGTCTAGATGTCCTCCTTGTGCCGCCTCCCCTCATTCCCCGCCCCCCAAAGGAAGAGAGAGCAGGAGGTGTGGATATTCCCTTCCCTCCAGCCCTCCCCCCACCGTTCCTCCCCCTGGAGATCCAAAGTTCCCTGCAGAGAGAAGATCTGCTCGACCAGTGGAGCTTCTGCCTGCCCTCCCCC
>NW_020717969.1:0-18249 GCF_900518725.1 Notechis scutatus
AGGCCTTCCAGAAAATGATAAAATGATCAATAGATTATATTACCACAAATAGTGTATTGATTGATCTACAAATAAACAGTTTTGGTAACAGACATTAGAAGGTTGTTTTGCCAATCAACCCATCAGCCAACCCAATCAACCCACCACCCAATCAACCAAAGACAATAAGCATCTAATGCATGCAAAATCCGTCACTTGTTTATCTTCATGCAAAGTTCAACTTCAACATTAAATGGCTATGTTTCTGTCCACTTGGGTTTATCTAGGAAATAAAGAGTTAAATGCAGTTAAAATGGTGTACTTAAGAGGTGTGAATTATGCAAGACCTAATGCAAGAATAAATGACCAGTACGAGAGAAGTACCCTGAGGGAGAATGAATGAGAATTCACTGAAAGTGAAAACATGAAGGAAACAACTATATGAAGGAAAAACCAACGGATAGAGTTGTCAACGTTTATAAGTTACATAAACCTGACATTCTCATAATTTACTTAACCAATGATCAGATGACATAGAGGGGTCTAATGAGTCTTAAGACAATTATGTACTTTTAATTCATCCATTATTAATAGTATAAGAAACATGCACTAAAGAATTTCAGGTACATTCTATCCACTTGATCCTACTTGGGCATCAATCTAGATGAATTTCAAGATGGACCAAAACATAATGTGCTTGGGAACAACTATTTTTAATAGAGTATATTTATTTTAAAAGTAGCTACAGCTAGGTAGCTGGAATAATCTTGCTGTGTAAAATAGTATTTTTACTAATTGTCTCTGCTGCTCACTAGCTAAACAAGGTGCTTTGCAGTTTGGGGCAGGGGATAAAGAGGGGAAATATGTCCATAAAACATGTCAATACATTTCCTTACAGCTAAAATTCAATGGGCATGTGGTTGAAATGATTACATTCACAGTTTCAATACATGGCACACAAATTACCTCTTCAAGAGAGCTACATAATAATACCTGAAGCGTAAAGAGAGGAAATGGAGTTTAATTAAGTGTTGCCCAGCTAAATCAAACTGGAAAAAAATTACAGTAAGGGGAACATGGATGATGAGCTTACTTCTGCACAAAGTAAAATTATTGAATATCATGTAAAAATATTTCTGAAAATGTGCTGCAGCTCCTCTGAGTCACAGAGCAGGCTTTCTGATGGGTAAAAGTGGTTCTATTATCATTCACCCCTTTTTTTTCCTACCACATTTTCATTTTTTAATAGGCAGCTGGGAATAATCTGTGGTGTATAGGTACGACTACAAATGAGCCTCAAATTTATCTTGCTAAGTGAGAAATTTGTTAAGTGAGTTTCACCCCATTTTATGACCTTTCTTGCCACCTTTGTTAAGTGAGTCACTGCAGTTGTTAAATTAGCAACACTTAAGTGTTAAGTGAATCTGCTTTCTCCATTGACTTTGCTTGTCATAAGATTGCAAAAGGTGATCTCATGATCCAAGACATTACAGCCGTCACAAATGTGAGTCAGTTGTCAAGCATCCGAATATAAATCATGTGACCATGGGAATGCTGCAATAGTCATAAGTATGAAAAATATTCATAAGTCACTTTTTTTCAGTGTCGTTATAACTTCAAACAGTTACTAAGCAAATTGTTGCAAGTTGAGGTCCACCTCTGTATGTGGACATATTTCTAGATTTTTTTTTTAAAAGGCATAATATCTGACAATGAAGAAAATATATTTATGCTCAGTATATCCAAATGAATAACCAATGGAACAGCGTGCCTTCAGAAATTGTGGGAGCTTCATCACTGGAAGCTTTCAAGAAGAGACTGGACTGCCATCTGTCAGGAATGGTGTAAGGTCTCCTGCTTGGGTGGAGGGTTGGACCTCAAGACCTACAAGGTCCCTTCCAACTCTTGTTAATCTGAATCTGAAGCTCAAAACAAAGACAAAATAAGTTTTATTAAAATAAAAACGGAAGCCGGGGGGGGGGGGGGAAATAGCAGTTAGGTTAGTGGGGCTCCTAATAAGGAGAGGCTGGATTATGTTGTTTGAAAGAAAATCACACTTTCCAAACAGAGGAATGTTCTGCTATTGATTGATTGAGGAACTTGATTTAATGAGAGTTATATAGTGCCTGTCATACAGGAACTGAAGATGCTCCTATTTATCCTCACAACCACCCTAGGTGGTAAGTTGACTTGAAAGTTAGCTGTAACAGACTGAACTGCAAACACAAATTCTATCTGTTTTTGAGATATTCATCCAAGACCCTTGAGAACTGAGTAGATTTAAAATAATTATAATACTACACATAATGTAATTTTCTGTATGGCTGGTGTGCACAATTTGGGGTGCTTTCAATTTTTGAGTAGCACTCCAAAATTAGATAAGATCTTGACTGATTGGGGAGGGAATTTAGGGGTTTTAAGAGGAGAAGGGATTCCTTAAACCTCTCATGGCTTTTGCTGCTATTGTGTCTTCATACTCTCCTCCTTTGCAAATATTTGATTTCCAAAAAGGCATAAATAGTATCCCATTCCTTTTGGTAAACATCAGAGGGCACGAAAGCAATGGAATCCATATTTTTGCACTTGCTTTAGGGTACCAAGAAGTTTTATTTTTTCCAAAAGTTTCACTTTTACACAAACATCTAAAGAGTATTCTGGTACATTTCATCCTGATATGCTATATTACTATTAACTGGGAGGCTTAAAAGAAGACTTTTAATTCATTAAGCAGTGTATCTATCAATAAACTTTAACTCAACCCATTAAACTTTTCATTAATGTTTCTTTCTGTTCATAATCAAGCATTCAAGAGAAGATAATAGATTTATACTATGTCCTGGTTTTAGCAGCTTTGTTTTATTAACGTTACCCAATGTGGCAACACCTCTGACAACAAAAGAGATTGAAAGTCACTAGACTTTCATTAGCATTAGATTCTAATGTCAATTAAAGCCTAGAGCTCTCTATCCCCTTCTGAAGGTAAAGTGTGCAATAACTGTAGCTCAAATGAAAGGAGAATCAATCAGGAAAACAAGAAGAATTGAGCACATGTACCACAGAGGCTCCACCAAGGTATCTCTACTGATTTTACTGCTATCTGCTAATACAGAACATAACAACTTTCACTCTTTTCAAATTCATACCAGTAGATGTGACCATGCCCTGTAAGATAGTGTTAAGAAATTACTCATATGTAAGCCATTCTTATTAAAGCATTGGCGATTGGTTTGGAGTTATTCCTTAAACAAGTAACTCCAGTGACACGTTGTGAAAAAGTAACAGGGTCCTTCTAGAAAAAGGAAAGGATGAGTGACAATTGGTCCCCTCCAGATTTGTTGTATTCATTTTCCACAATTCTCTACCTGTGTCAATTATGCTATATGGAAATTAAAAGAGTTGATACTATACTTCTGGAGAAGACTTGGTTAGCAAAAGCTGGTCTAAGCCCCTCAAGGTATCTACAGTAACTTAATGTCTATGGAGATTCTCAATTATCCAGGTCATGGTTGTCCCAAAGGAGCTTTTTCAAGAGGCAACTGGACTTTCTTGGGGTTTCTTTGAAGATGTTTCGTTTCCCATCCAAGAAGCTTCTGAAACGGAAGAAGCTTCTTGGATGAGAAGCAAAACATTTTCAAAAAAAAAAAGAAGAAGAAAATCCAGTTGCCTCTTGAAAAAGCTCCTTTGGGATCTACAGTAACTATGAAATGTATATATTTTTAGAATTTAATTAAATAATGCAATCCATAGTTCTCCAAAGCATTCTACTTTAGTGAACTAGATTATAATTGTATTATTTAATTAATTATAACACTGATTTTGTACTAGGATTGCATGATAGATTTTGGAAGACACTTAGACTCTAAGTTTCAAGCGTCCAATACATTGCACACACACACAAATACAAATAACTGACATTGTATTTTCCCCCCAAAAATCTGATTTTCGAAACAGGTTATAATTTTACATGATGCTATTCCAGCAGTCACTGAAGACCAAATAAAACAAAGCAGGAAATAGATCGGTGGACAATCTTTAAACATTAAACATTAGCTGCTAATTAACAAAGCAATGGTTGAATATTGATCACTGTTTGTCAACTTAAAAGTAATTGAATTTATATCTAGTTTTGCCTTTAAAAATCAGCTTGAAACTATTAATCTAAGATAAATGATGACTTCTATTTCAGTAACACGTAGCAATTTCTTAAAATATATTCTTATTTTTATTTAATTAAATATTGGCGAGATGTCTGACCCTGTCACTTTTGCCATAGAACTAACCAATACATGCAGTTTTGCAAGCATATACAAAATAATTTAAATATATTCAAAAAATAACAGCTATCATGAGGACTGAACAGAAATGGCTTATATAGGTTACCTTTTGTTACTCCAACAATAGACATTTTTGTTTGAAAAAGAGCTTTAAACCAAGGTATCGCAATTGTATTTGTGCTCTACAGCAAAGCTTTCATCTGGCAGGGAATGATACCAAGGAGATTGTCCTTTTGCATTCCAAAACTTCCACTCACCAACAACCCAGTTATTGTCTAATTATTTTTCAAAGGTATTTTTGTTCAACAAAGTAAGCTCCTTTCTCCAAGCTGAATTTTAAGTTTGAATCCTGTCTTATTAGCTGACAAAATCTAGGATCATCTATATGTCTATGAATATTTCAGTCCTGATCATCACCTTATTTTCTTCACTAGCCTGATCACAATTTATCTATCTGCCTCAGCAAATTCTCCTCAATATCAGTGCTTAGGTAGTGTACTTAAAAGAGAATGAAGACTTTCATGGTTGTCAAAAGTCTAACTATTGGTATTTAAGTGAAAAAGAATATAAGTATACTAATTAACTAGTTCAGCATGATCTTATTCTTGCTGAATTATTAAGCTAATTCTAATAATTCTACAATTATGCCATGCTGTAAAATTATTTTCTACTTTGTCCGTTCATACTTATAATAAAGTATTTTACTGAATTTTTTTAGAGCTTGAAAGACGAAGTGTTTATACACATGAATGAAGATTAAAATTCTGCATTGATCCAAGTGCCTTTTTTGTATTCCCTACCATCTCCAAAGAATGAATGGAAAAGCAGCAACATCTTCCAAGATGGTATTGCACGTTTCATATCAGAGAAATTTAGCCAATATACTATCATTCTTAGCATTTAATTAATTTTTACAGTGTGGACACCATACAATTGTACAATAATTGCTAGTATTCCTATCTTTGTCCTGTTTGTTCAGAACCATGATGGAAAGCAAGGGAAAATGAGTTGTGATTTTAACTTGTTTTTAAAAAGATACCATTTCTCTGCTTTGATAGGTTTTACATACTGCAGTGTGAATCTTTACTGAACAATGAATCGCAATGCAAGTTTTTTTAAAAAAAAATATCTTGCCTTTACTTGCAATAAACACGCACTAAAAGCAGCAACCCTGGTAATTAATTTGTTTCAGCTCCTGGGGGAATAGAAATGTTTTTGTTTGGCACCAAAAAGATATTAATAATTATACTGCCAGTTATATATTATGTCACTGGGGAAGGCATTCCATGGAGTTGGGAGGTTACCATCAAAAAGCGAGGTTTTGGGGTAGCCTCTCCCTGCCCTTTAGCGTGGGAGCCACTTGGAATATGGATACTACACATATCTCTTAAGCTATTGCGGTTTCAAGATATGGGCAACTTTACAGAGTAACACCATCTCCCTAAATTAATATTCAAAATTTAGTAGGAATCAACAAATATTTTATAGAACTGCTGAAACATATTAATATTGCATTACAGTAGTATTCTTGCAGTATCTGATGCCAACTGAAGTTCTCAACCAATTTCAAGGCAGTTTCATGTAGAGACAGCAAAGTTATCAAAATATGTAACTCTATTCTCTTTGTTCTTATTAGCCAGAAACATCTCTCAGAGCACTCTCAAATCTATTAAAACATTTTACTTTATTTATTAAATAGATCAGGGGTGGGATTCAACTGGTGTTACAGCTGGTTTGGTGACTATGTTTTGCTATGCGCGCATATAAAAAAACCTTAAGCTGTGCTGCCCAGAGAGCTGAAAAGCGCTGCGCGCAGGTGCACAGCGTTTGAAAAGCCTCTTTTCTCCTGCTTTTTCAACCTCAGCTGTGCCGCGCAAAGCAGCTGAGGTTGAAAAAGCAGGAAATAAAGGACAGGTAAGAGCCCGGGCGGGCAGGTGGGCCAAAAAGCAGCAAACACAGAACCGGTTCTGTGTCTGCTGCTCCTCAGAGCTACCGGTTCTATAGAGCTGGACAGAACCAGTAGCATCCCACCCGTGAAATATATTTACAAATCTATTTACAATGCATGCTTGAGTGGGTTAATCCTAATCAGTCCTGCTGCAGAGATGAATATTTGCTGCCGGTTATTTAAAAATCTGTGGTTTTTCCATAAGTCTGTGATAAATTACTTGTATATTAGTTTTCTGTGGTAAACGTCAAAGAGTGGCCGTGTTCCAGGTACTTTCAATTAAAAAATGTCATCTGTTGGGATCCAGGAAGTATCAGCCTTGTGAGGTAATCCAGAAAAAAGCACACCCAAGTATGGTTCTAACTTTATTGTATGATTACATTAACAAAATCTTGCAAGTTTGAAAGTACATCTCTCCCATCTTGCCTCTACAGCCCAAGAAACTAGAGAGGGGCTTCTGAGATATTTGACATTTCCCCATTTATTTTGTGGGCTTAGCTGCCTCTTACCTGCCTTGTGTCTAGTTTATAGCTCTTCCTCCTGTCTCCAGAGAACATTCTGACATAAGGAAACGTGCCTCCTCTGTTGCAGCTCCTATCCTTTCGAATGAGATTTGCCCCTAATATCCCTGTGGTTACCAACCTGATGCCATTTAAGAAAACTTTAAAGAGACCCATTGGATTGTTTAAGAGTGTGGGGTTTCCCATCAATTCTTGCCTTTATTTATTTCTTTTTTTCTTCTATAAGTGTAAAGTACTTTTACTGTGTATATTTAGCCAGTATGTCATAAAAATGGTCCTAAAATTGAGTCTGGTGGTGTAGTAACTCAATTTATGAACTGCAACAATTTACGATCCAAATTCCAGGCTCAATTGTGGTCATAAGTAGAAGATTACCTGTACTTATTTCAGAAATTCAAATTAAAACACCCTCAACATGCAGCCAAAACTTGAACACCTCTAGTCAAGGGGCTGTATGTCCCTGCTGGGTAATTTGTTTCACAGTTGAATTGCTCCAATTGTTAGGATTTTTTTTCCTAACACTCGATCAGAAATTGCTTCTCCGATAATCTAAATCCATTATATTATGCTCTACACTCTGTAGCTTCTTCCTTGTGACATCCTTTCAGCCTCTGAAGAGTGCCATATAATACCCTCGTCCTGCCTTTTCTTTACATATTCTCCTTATATTTTTTTTTCTTGCCTTGATATTAACTCTAACCCACACATTATCTTCTGTTAAGAGAGCTTTTTTCTTGCTCTCATTCTATTGCACTGCTTTGTACAAAGCTAGTCATTAGAGATAATGGCCCCTCGGTTATAACATGGAATCAGGATGGAGAATAGAAATGCAAAGGATAGAAAATATAAGTTTAAAAAAAAATCATCTTAAGACAGTAATTCTCTTTTATAGCAGCGGTCCCCATCCTTTTCATCTATGTGTTCCGGCAGTGGCGACGGGGGAGAGCAGAGATGGTTTGCATGTTCGCCTACCGCTTCTGCAGCCCGGTTCCCAACAGGCCACGGACCAGTACTGGGCCACAAACTGGGGGGTTCGGGTCCTGTTTTATAGACTGAAATTAGCGTTCTTTAAGCTCATAATTATTCTTCACTAAATCTGAATTATACTAAGATCCAGTGGTGGGATTCAAATGTTTTTTACTATCGGTTCTGTGGGCGTGGCTTGGTGGGCGTGGCAGGGGAAAGATACTGTAAAATCTCCAGTCAGAGGTGGTATTCAGTAGGTTCTGACCAGTTTTAGAGAACCGATAGCAGAAATTTTGAGTAGTTCGGAGAACTGGCAAATACCACCTCTGCTAAGATTATAAAAGATGCTGACATACTTGAAATACTTAAATTAAGATGATTATAAAGACACTAAGAGAATAGTTTATATAGTGAAAAGACAGTATTTGATTTTTAAAAATTGTCAATGTGGGAGAAGACAGCACAGACATTACTCTACAAATGTAAAAAAGAAGGAAGAACCATATGTTCTGCCTATTTAATAAGCAGGATAGAATAAGAAATGGGATTTAATTACAATATTTGAAACTTGTCATGTACAATAGAACAAGAAAGTTTAAGTTAACTTATCAAAATTATTTTTCATGCCAAATGCAAGTCATTTTTTGAATGCTAAATGAAAAGAAACACCATCATGCTACATTACTGAGTTTCAGATTGGAAACTTTTACCAGGATCTTGAAATAACAAATACAGGAAACAATTAACAAATTCCTTTAAAAGAGTAAAAAGGAAATGGGAAGAGTGTTCATTTCAGTTTCATTTGTTTGGTCTGTATGCTTCCGACAAAAAAATGCAAAAGCTCATGACAACTAAGAGCGCACAAAATAAAATTGTTTAAAATATATGAACCTGCTTAAAATACATGAACTTGGTGGACCTATAGCTATGGATGAATGGTTATGAACTATCATGATTCCTCCATAGATATAATGTGATGAAAGATAAATATAATATAAATACAAGTTTGAAATACTGAAAAATGGTTAATACTTCCTTTTTCTTGGCTATTGTTTGATCACTATATAGCAATGAATTCAGAATAACAATATTAATTAAGTATACTCACTTTTTACTGAAGATACTTTTGGGGTTGCATTTGTTTAACCAAAATTTATTGAGTGGTGTGGTGGCCTAAAAATGGAGCTTTCGCCTCACAATCAGGAGGCTGAGAGTTCAATCCTAGGTAGAGGCAGATATTTCTCTTTCTGGGCACACTGAGAATATATCTACTGAATGAAACTCCACATTGGAAACAGGAAGGGCATCCGGCCATTAAAACACTCTGCTAGCTCCATTCAGTTGCCCAGACTCCACCCTGCAAGGGATTATGGGGTCTTTAAAAGACGATGATTTGTTTAATCAAAGTTTATTAGATCAATTTCAGGGGTAATATGCTGACCCTGTAAACCTCTTAGAGAGGGCTATAAAGTACTGTGAAGCAGTATATAAGTCTAAGTGTTATTGCTACTATAACTAGCAAGATATATTATTCCAACTTCTCGACTATTATCAGTCAGATTTGATGGTTCTTCAATGCCCTTGCTTTTTCTTCATTTTTGGAAACAAGGGAGACTTGAAAATTTTGAATCTAGAAATGAATTAAGGGATTTTCTTCTGGTTATTTTAAATATCTGCAGTATAAAGAAGGTCATTAATGTTTCTTCAACATTATTGTTGTGATATATGAATCCAGCTACTATCATATTCTATTCATATAGAAAAGTGATTATATACTATTTTAGTTCTGATCAGAATATGACTGCTTGTTATTATTGTAATCAATAACTTCTTATATACATTTTTCATGCACTATATGTATAAACATGAGTTCAGACCAGTAATGACTGCTTTTGATCAATAATAACAACTTCTTTTATACATTTTGCCTCCCATAGAGTAAAAAAAAAAAAAAATCACTCCTAAATTAGAAGAAATGGGTTATGCAATGTGGTGTTTGATAGATATGAATAAGCAAAGCGCAAGTTTTTTGTATCATTTGCCTTATTCTTTTTCATATTACTGTATCCTCAAGTAACTAAACTGATGAAATTAAGAGCAGCTATTATAAAATTGGAAGGGGGCATCAAATAAAAAACAAGAATCAATCTGTGATCTCCTAATTGGAATAAGAGCTACCACTGTCTGTGTAGAAAATGTTTGGTGTGCCCATCCCATTTCAGCCACATTTGAACAACCACATTTGAATTGGAGATGCCACAAATTAACCCTTGGTTCTGGCCTAAACTTACAATATCCAGGAAACATCAAAGTGAGATAAAGTATCCAAAGACAAATTCTGGATAAAAACAAAAGAGAGGCTCAGTGTAAATGCCTGAGTTTCAGCATTTGACTGACATGGTATCCACCAGAAACATGTACAGGCAGTCCTCAACTTACAACAGTTTGTTTAGTGACTGTTCGAAGCTACAACCTCACTGAAAAAGTGACTTATGACCATTGTTCACATTTATTTGTAACTGTTACCGCATCCCAGGGACGGGATTCAAATTTTGTAACAACCGGTTCTGTGGGCGTGGCTAGGTGGGCGTGGCTAGGTGGGCGTGGCCATGTGACTTCTCTCTTTTTTGCAGCAATCCCTACCCTCATTTTTGGGGCCTTCTGGGCCTCAGGGAAGCCTCCTGAGATGGTGTTTTTGCTCCCAGGAAGGCAAGAAATGGAGGGCGGGCAGGGGTGTGTGTGCTGTGCCCCCCTCCATTTTTTGCCTTCTTGGGCCTCAGGGAAGCCTCCTGGGTGAAGCAGTAAGTAAACGAGGGGAATCCCAGCACAGCTGATCATAGGAACAGCTGATTGTCGGGAGGGAGAAAAAAATACTTTAAGGAGTGACTGGGCGGGGAAGAATGCAGACAGCGATGTTGGGCATGTGCGCAATTTGTGCATGTGTGATAAAGACTGACTGGGCGGGGAGGGGAGGGAGGGGGAGGAGAGGGGCGGGACCAGCCTGGGGTACAATTTGCCAGTTTTCCAAACTGCGCAGAATCATAACAACTGCTTAAAATGCTTGATGAAGTGGTGTTTTTCCTATTGTTTCTTAGCTAGTTCTATTTTAATCTAATCTGTGATTTTTATTGTATACAGGATTTAAAACTTTATATATGTAATTTTCATTTCAAAGAAAATTAATGGTGGATATATTTTGAATAAATAACCAAAGTAGTACATCTTACATTCTAATAGTAAAATGTACTTGACTTAACATGAAACTAATAGATATTTTATTTATAAAATGTTACTCTCTTGTAATAGTGATTTGAATACATATTTTTGAACTACTTTGAGGTTAGAAGGATTACTGTTCCATTAAATCACAGTAATACAAGGATCTTTTTACCTTTGATTTTAGTAATATTATCAAATTCTTTCCTGGTCTTTCTTCAGTATGTTCTGAAATCATTCCTATGCAGGCGCAAATTAAAACAATTGGCAGGATGTAATTAAACTTCAATCAATAATGTGGCAGCTGCATTGTGCAGCATCAAACCCAGGCAATTTCACAAGATTCCTCAAAGGAATATATTTTGTGGTCTATTACGATTGCAGCTCCATTCTCTTTTTGCTCTTCTTTTCTAACTCTTCCTACCCCTCCTTTCTTTTGACTGATTAACACCAAATTAATCTTGGCATATTTGCTACTTGTAATGCAAAGGCCATAAAACAATTACTCAAATTCCCCCAATATTTTAATGATGGAAATATTGATTTGAGGGTTTTTTTTCTTACAAGGTAAGGGGCAAGTTTTTAATTAGTTTGAAAGAGTGATGATAATCAGAAGGGAATCAGACAAGACTCTAGAGACAGGGAAGACCAAAACCTTCATGTCCATTTCGGATCTGTCAAACTGAAAGCTAAACACGCTTGGTGAGAATCCCAGAAGTGCTGCACAGCATCTGCTTAGCTGAAATGGCTAGTTCAATAAGAAACCATCCTGATATCCCTGTCAGACAATTTCAAGGATAGGGCAAAACTGACTCTGTAAGAAGAGCCCAAGCTCTCTTGAAGCTCTCTCTGAAAGAAACAGCTTGTTGGGGTTTTTTTCTTTCTTTCAAGGCAAACACCTGCCACAAGAGCAGACATATTTTTTTTATCTCCTGAATGGTCGTTCCAGCTGACCCTTCCACAAGTACCAGACTTAAAGACACAAAGAAGGTTTCCTTGTCAATCTGATCTGCCACCATTCTTATTCTTCTCCTTCTTCTTTCCTCCTCCTCCTCCTCCTCCTCCTCTTCTTCTTTTTGCAAATCCAATCACATTGCTTGTCACAAGTTTTTCCCTCCCCATTTTTATTTATGTAGGACAGATGGTTTTCTGATTTTGGACTTAAGTGCGATGAATATAAAAGCCCTTCAAGAATTATCAAGCTTCCCTAACATATATAATTATGTGTAAAGTTTAAGCTAAAGAAACACCATGCATTAAAAAATAGCAAAACACGAAGTGCGATTTGGAATATGCACTTGAATCCAAAATCATGATTTTATTAAGTTATTTCAAACAACCATTCTAAGAGCTTTATGAGAAGTGCTATTAGAAGAAACCTTATTCAGTAACACCAAGAAGGAATTTGGGCAAGGAATTTTGGATATAATGTGATGCTTGAACAATGTGGATGAAGGGTTTAAAATTTACATTAAATTATAATCTAAAAGAGAACTTCTATAAGATGATGTATCATTGGTATTTAACACCAGATAAATTATCCAAGATGTATAAAGGCATGTCAAATGAATGTTGGAAGTGTAAAAATAAAGAAGGGTCTTTTTATCATTTCGGTGGACATGTGATACAGCAAAAAAAAAATGTGGAGTATGATTCATATTTTATCTATCTAACTCACTTAACGAATTTCTCACTTAGCAACATAAATTCTGGGCTCAATTGTACTTGTAAGTTGAGGACTACCTGTATTTTTATGGAAATAACATCTTAATTATTAATATTTTTTAACTTGAACTACATGTTTGATTTTTCTTCTTTTCCCTGAAATGACCCTAGTCCTACATCTCATATTCCTGGTCTAGGAGAAAAATTCTTAAAGAGAGATGTTCTTGGATGGCAAAACTGAATTGCAGTTTTGATTATTAGTATTCCTAGAGAAGGACAAGACAAAAGTCATCATAGTGTGATAGAAAGCCCTTCCCCTTTGTGCATGCAACACTGATGTACATACCAAAGGGTGGGGGCTTTAATGGCTGCCATCTTGACTTAAAAAAAGACACCTTTCTTACAGACGTCTTGGATAAGAAGAGTATCCTATGAACCTACCACAAGGATGCAAGAAAAAAAAGGAGAAAATTAAAATGTATGCATTCATTTATCATCTTTTTATAGCTGCCCATCCTAAGGTGACTCTTGGTGGCATATGTCATAAATCAATCAAAATACATTAAAACATTAAAAAAACAATTTAAATTAAAAAGATAAAACACAAAATAAAAAACAAAAAAAGCATACAAAGAGTACATTCAATTAACTACCATACAGCCATTAGCAGGCTCCGCTTTATGATGGAATTCCCTAGCTAGTTGACTGCTCCCTATCTAATAAGCAGGAAAGAATAAGAAATGGGATCTAATTATGATATTTGAAACTTGTCATTAAAACAGAACAAGAAAGTTGGATCAAGTTTAAGTTAACTTATCAAAATTATTTTTCATGCCAAATACTAGTCATTTTTGAATGCTAACACTCAATTAACTACCATATAGCCATTAGCAGGCTCCGCTTTATGATGGAATTCTCAAGCTAGTTGACAGCTTGTTTTAAGGGCCTTCTGGAAGGCCAATGGGGTTGGGGACTGCCAGAGTGAATCATGTTTGACAGGGCTGGGGTATCAGGATACATAACAAAGACCTTAGGAGATGGGGCGAAGAGATGCTGCCAAGGGAATGGTTTGATAAGAGACAGCATAAAAGCTGCAGCTAGACTGTGGGAGGACAAGAGCCTCAGTACAGACCCTTGCTAGTTTCTTGGGCTGTAAAGGAGAAGGGATACTTCATACTTGCAAGATTAATGTCAGGCCTTTGGAGTATACTAGACAGAAATCACAACCAAATGAGATAATTTTATATTATTGTAAGGCTACATTGTCAGGAGGCCATAGCAGAAAAGGCTTTCCTTCTAGGATTTGCTCAATAAAACTGCTTAACTGAAGGCACCCATAAAATATGCTTCTTCTGTTGGACCTAATGGGGCAGGTAGATTTAATGTTAAGAGTTAACCTGATCCCATACAATGTATGGCTTTAAAGTTATTTTGAACTGGACCCGGAAGCAAACTGGCAATCTGTGCAGCTCAAGAAATGCATTGTGTACAGTTTTTGGAGCACGTGCCACTACATTTTTTGCACCAGATGAAGCTTTTGGATACTCTTCAAGGACAGCCCCCTGAGAACACAGAGCTTAATGCAGGAACTTCTTAGCTAGGTTTAAAATAATATCAGGTACTGAAACATGGAACCCTTGAAAAAAAAACCTGCTATCAAGGCATTTAAAATAATAGAAAACCAAGCTTTTAATTAGCTCCTTGCTTACAGGGAGATTGAATGCATTTGCATAGATCTTTGATGGGGTCATTTGTCCCTTTAAAATATCTTTAATATTTTATTTTTCTGTTAAAAAGCTCAAGGGAGGGTGGAATAAATTAGACTAAAGTAAATTAGAATAAGTAACCACGTAAAATATAAATCCTACAATATTAAACAGTAGAAAGTACCTAGCCCTCCAAAATAATATACTCAAATAAACAGTCTTCCAAGTTCAAGCTTTGATTAAAGTAATGAGATTTAGTATCCCTTTCCTATCCCCAAGTTCTCCATTGTTTTTCATAAGTTAATACAGTTACGTTTTCATTCTGTTTCACTCTGTGTTATGAAAACCAATAAACCAATAAAACAAGAACCTGCCTTTTTAAAATTACACATGACTTTCTTACTATCTCTTATATATTCCAAAGCAGGCTCATGACAGGACGCAATGGAGAATAAAGTAGTCACAATTAAAGCATCTTTATGGAGGAGAAAGTCAGGTATTTTACTAACAAGTTGGAAAAGATTCCACACAAACAAATTAACAAGCCACTTGCTTCCATACTGATTTATCACTCTCATCAATTACATAACTTTTATTTATGCCTTAGGGTTGTTCTGGGCTCACAACATGTTGGACTGTTCTCTCAGTGAATCTATTAGCTGTAGCATAATTTAATCAGTTATTTCAATTTACCACCAGGAAGCCACATTAATCATAATCATATCCAATAGTATTGCTTCCAAGTAGAAGTGTGTCATTTTATCACACTTTTAAATACTCTTTTACCTAAGGCCAACGTGATAAATAGAATGAACCTTCTTGTGTCGTATTTTTCAAATCTGTCTTCTATTACTTTACAACAATAGGTCTTGATCTTTTATCTTTGTAGGAAAAGGGATAAAAAGTCCACAAGAGGAACAGTTCATCTGCCATAGTATAACAGAGGACTTATCTAGACAATCTGTTCAAAAGCATGTGCCTACTCTGGTATAATTTTTGCAAGACTCGACTCCTAGGGCTATAACTAAAAGAAATTGTACACCTTGGACCAACATTTCTATGTATATAAGTGAATGTATGAAGAAGACAAGAAATAGCCTTCAATGTGGCTCTTTCTCAGCCAGGCTTTTTAAAAATGATAAGAATAAATAAGACACAATTTTCATTGCTGCAATTACTTCAACAAAATAATGACTGAGGCCTAACTTATCAGCAAATGAGGTGACCATTTAATAATATTCAACAAGTACCTAATAATTATATTCGGTTTTTTTGCAGCTGTTACCTATTATTCATCATTATTCTCCTATTTAGTCATGTCTGCCACTGGGCAAATATCCAATACTTACAGAAGCACAGATAATCCTCATCTAATCCGATGCAGGTCGCAACAGAGATTTACACTAGCAGTCATAAATTCAGCCATGTCATAAACGAACAAGCTGTTCTTGAGTATGACTGCCAATATTTTTGTCCTTCCTCAACTTCTGTGTTCAATAAAAGTGCATTATAGACTGAACTGTTACAACTGCATCTAACATGGAAATACAATGATCTGGGGGGAAAAAATCAGGGTCAGATCAAAGTCACAATGGAGCCTGTAGGCTCCATATTCATTTCCAGCGATGAAATTCATAGAAAACATTTATGCTTGCAGTTATAGTATAGACAGAGTAAGGTACAGATGACTATGCGTGAACAGGAAGGCATGACATCTGTGTGAATGTATGTAGACATATATAGCTATAGATGATATAGATGAAGATAAATGGATGTTATAGTAGATAGATGATAGATAGATAGATAGATAGATAGATAGATAGATAGATAGATAGATAGATAGATAGATAGATAGATAGACAGGCAGACATGGGTGGGTGGGTGGATGGGCAGGCAGACATTATAGATTAATCTGTTCCAAGCATGGATGAGATAGATACCAAATCTAATGCAAGGGATGAGTTCATCCATGGCATTGAGAGTCCAGAGAAAAGCCTGTAATATTCACCTATAACCATGATGGCGAATCTATGGCACGCATGCTGGAAGTGGCACACAGAGCCACTTCTGCTGGCATATGAGAAGTCGCCCGGAAGAGCCCCACTGAGCATGCGCACGCGCCCCCTGCCAGCCAGCGGATTGTCGGGTATCTGCTGTGCATGCATGGGGGAGATACATGTGTGGGAGACGCAGAGGCATGTGGTGTAGGGGGGTTGTGGATGCATGCAGAGGCATGAGGTGTAGGGGGGCTGCGCGCACATGCGCAGAGGCACGCTGTGCATGCATGCGGTGTGCATGTATAGGGAATGGGGGAGTCACACACGCATTGCATCATGGGTGAAGGCACACAAGTGTGCAAGCATATGCACTCACGCACACTTTTGGCACGCAACGTGGAAAAGATTAGCCATCACTGACCTATAATATTCAAATGCTTCAAAGACTTACGATAAGAGTACAAGATAGGAGTGCACATAGAATGAAAGATAGTCTTCCAACAAAACTAGATTATGGCTAAAACATTCATAAGAAATGCTAAAGCAGAATTTCAGCATTTCAGACTGGCAAGGTTAAAAAAAATCAAAATCTTGATGAGCTTGGGTTCACTCTCACTACGACAGCTGTAGATAACTTAATGCTTTATATGGCCTATTTATCCAATAGCTCCATTTTGTGCCTGCTGATCTGGCCCTCAAGGATTTTGTTGCTATTTTTTGCATCTGCATAAATAAGGTAGTATAGTACTAAGATGCTAGGAGACCTTCAATTTCAGTTTTTGTAGATAATAGTAAGGCTGTGTCCTTGTGCTGAAGAGACACAAAAGAGCTCTCTGAAACTGAATGACCCAGGATTCACTGGATTCTGTCTTCTTAGTACATAGCTGAATCCTTGATTACAGCCCCATCAAAACAATAGAGACAAAACCCACAGAAGTAGAACTAAGAACAAAAGAAGAACTCAAGAGGCATTAGGTATATATGGGGGGAAATAAAGGGCATATTGTGTTGTTGTGACAAAAGCAGGTCTTTACACACACAAAAATAAATGGAACAACAGACCTATCACTCCCAATCCAAACAGGAGATTGGTTTTATTTAAGACAAGCCATAGTAGATGTTAAAATTAAATTCTGCCTCCACCCTATCTAAGCTTTTTGCTTGGTACTTATATTATTTAAGAAATGTGTTAATTGTATCTAACATTTAACATGATAACTAGTTTTGGACTTCAAGAATAATGAATACATTATCTTCATTCCTCTGATTTTCCTACTGCTTTGATAGTTTTCACTTGGGTGAGCTGTTGAACACCAAATAAAGACACTTTCCCTACTTTTACCATATACAAACAAAAGAAACCAGATAAAAGTTTAGAATTAAATCAACAATCATAATTATACATGCCAAGTATTTAATGTTAATTAATTGCAGTAACAGATTTTTCCAAATAAAATCAATAATGTGTTAATTAGGTAATTCTCTGTTAATTCTAATAGCTATAGTATTCTAATATTTTAAAATAATTTTGTAGCATATCCTTTATATTACTATACATACTGATTAGCCTATTAGTATTACTATGATTTCACAAATTAAACATTACTCTAGAATACATCATGCTACCTTACAAAAAGAGCCTTTTCCAGAGAGATTGGTACATTTTTCTCTATCATGCAAAGCTCTTTCTTGAAAAAATTGATAGGGTGAATTTAGAATAAAAAGTTTGTCAGTGGAAATGGAAGAACATTTGGAATGAAAATGAATAAATGTGGGAAAAGGTGTAGAAAATAATTAAAACACATTTCTTCTATATCTATTGATCTCAATTCCTGATGATTATGTAATTTTATATGTATAAAATACATAGATACATAGATACATAGATAGATACATAGATAGATAGATAGATACATAGATACATAGATACATAGATAGATAGATAGATAGATAGATAGATAGATAGATAGATAGATA
>NW_020717969.1:18649-29047 GCF_900518725.1 Notechis scutatus
ATATATATATATATATATATATATATATATATATATATATATATATAAAATACATATAATTTTATGTATAACAAATGTTCTTCTTCCAGGAGGTTTTTGTTTAAACTTCCCAGGCTAGCATACAGACATGAAGATTTCTTGGTAGTCTCTGATTCAAGAACTGGTCAGTCTGACCCATTTAGCTTTTAAATATCACCCCTAGTCAGCTAAGGACTATCACCTGGATTAGAAGTTGCATTGAATTCAACTCCTAGAATTGTATTGCTATGCCTCCGTAATTTGTTGGATATTAACAAGGTTGATTAAATTGATCCAATACCGCAATGACACATGTCCACACATTCATATACTTCAATTCACAGTCATTATCATTGTGTATTTTTCTCCCTCACACATCTACATACATATCATCTACAGTATTCATTCATTCATTCATTCCATCGTGTGCAGTCTTGCTCCTTTCTCCTATCCACTCTTTCATGCTCTCTTCACTCTTCTCCCTTCATCTCTATTCTATTTACTACTCAACTCTCTCGAGTTCCATCCAATAATGAGCATAAAGGCTTTATACGGCTGATCAGGGTTTGAAAAATGTGACTGGGATACAATATGACCCAGAGGTTTGCATTAAATGGGTAATGTACATATGATTCATTTTTGTACATAAGCTGTACACTAGTTTGTTTCTTTATAAAAGGTAAAGACTGAATACATTTCTCCATTTAAACATTTTAGAAAGCATTCCAGCAATTTATGAAGCATGCCAACTATTTATCACCCCATACTGATACCCGTTTCATTTTATTTATTAATGCAAACTGGCAACGTTAAGATATTTACCTTTTCTTGAATAAGAATAAATGGTCTCTTGCTAGCAGCATGTCCTCCAAATGTGTTGAATAGTTATGACTTAATATGGTTATAGGGCATCGGACTGGAGAAGACTGTACTGTGCAAGCATATTACTGGGAGTTTAAGTGTTTAGAGAAAAAGGTTCATTAAAAGCTTTTCTATAAGGTGGACACGGTCAGAATGAAGAAAGGTACCTACAAAAACAGATAAAATTAAATACAAACAATAAAATTTAAAACATGCTTTAAACAATGTTCTACTTCTATCACTTATTTTTGAAATAATTTCTCCAATACATTTCTATGAGTGTAGTATTTGGAAATTGAATCAGTAGAAAATAGGGAAGGTCAGCTGCTAACAATGAAGCCATGAATCCATTTTAAATTTGTTGAAAAATCTGCTATTGATTACCACTGTTTTGGTGGCATAATACAGCATGCTAGTTTTAAGAACGAAAGTCATAAACAAGATAAAACTATACGAGAGACTGCATGTCTCAGTATGAAATTATATGCTCAAATGAGGGGTGCCTGAAGGAAATGTCCTTTTTCTGTCTGTTTCTAACGAACAATGCAGTTGCTTAGAAGTTGTGTGCGTTTACCTGCCGTTGTGATTAAAACTAAGTTTTAACTTTTTAATACTTTGTTTTGCTATCCAGGGGTGGAGGAGGTACTCAAATGCTCTGGGGTAGAAGTAAAAAAATACCAATCAACATAATAAATAAAACATTATTTCAGTACGGTAGAATTAAAACATCAGTAGCCTACTAAACCCCCATTTTTGGAACTTCTCACTTTTCCTCTTATCATGTAAGACGCTCCCTTGTAAGCTAGTAATAATCATTACCAAAATACAATATGTGAGTTTGAAACTACTCTACTTTTTGTAACAAATACAGCATAGTATCTTCAATAATTGAACAGTCCCCTTAAAAGGAAAAGGGATTCTGACATAGTTCACAAAGCAATCAACAGTGTGGAAGCAGCCCATAGTACCCAATGAAAGGTGATTCTTCAAAAATAAACAAGTCACAAGTGAACAAAAATACACTTATTTTTAGATGAGACCAACATGCTATACTAATGAAGTCAGCAATTGGCATTTCTTAATAAAAAGCTGTCAGTCAGTATCCTTATAGAGTTTGCTTAAATGTTTCATCTTCAAAGGCATCTAATGGGCATGTGAAGCTTTCTGATGGGATATTTTGATTCTATTGCTGGTAAAATGCAATTTGATTTTGGGGTGTAGTACAAGACAGCTCTGAAACCCTTAAAAATAATTCTGTCCCCCCCCCCCCCAAAAAAAATGGCAATCTACTTTACAAACAAAATTGTATCACTGCAACACGTAACTAGATTATTATTTATCAAGAGTAGATTTCCAACCCGATCTGATACCCTCTTTATTCTTCTTGTTGCCCCAGGGCATAACACATAGCTGTGCGGCATATTGCCTTATGAATCTTCTTCAAGTACCCAATTATCCTGGTGCACCAGACTTATCTTTATCCTGACAGCTATGTGCAGCTTACAATGCACGTTGTCAGGGGTGAAAGATTGTATACCAGTTTCCTCATATCCCTCACTACATTTCCATTACAATGCAAAGAAATGAGAAAAAGATACTGGAAGAAGGTACAAGCTAAAAGCCTCTCCTCCCCATACAAACACATACACACTTGCTTGTTCATTTGAGAGTTTTGTTTCAAAACTTACTATTCCCTTCTAAAAACTGAATGACTTAAAATCAGTAACATAAAGAAAATACATATAAACAAAAAAAAAAAAAACCTCAGTAATTAATAAATTAATAATAATTAGTAATAATTAAATTTGCAAATTTTCATTCCCTGTTGTGATGACTTATTCAGAAGGAATGTGGAATTTTCTCTTCATTATAGTTGTAAACAAATTTTATGCACTGAGATACAATTCAAGGTGCTGGTTATCACCCTTAAAGTCCAGGGCCAGGTTACTTGTGGAACTACCTCTTGCTGAGGATATCTACCCATCCCTAGGCAGGGTAGGTATGGTGGGTCCTCTCACTTAAATATTGCCTTCTGATAGGACCACAGAGGTTTGTTTTCTTCATGGCTGCCCCATCTCTTTAAAACAGCCTCTCACTTGACATTTGAAGGATCCCTACCCATTTAGCTTTCCAAAGGACTGTGAAGATCTGGCCTTTCCCTCAGGAAAGCTGAGTCAGGAATCTGTTTGATCTGGTGCATGGTGTTTGTTTTTATTCCTATTTTTATTTATTATTGCCAGCTGCCTAAGATCATTATATGAGATTGGCATCCGCTTAAGTTCTATAAATACATGCAAACATATTTCTTGTTATATTATAATATATTTATATATAAGACTGATTGTATGTACTTCAACCATGACTGACTTTCTTTTTATTAAACTGAAAAAAAAAACTCTCTAATGAGTTTAATAGCAAAGGAAAGGAACTGAGAAGGTGTCAGCAAACAGGGCTTATCAACAGAAGCTGTTAGAGGCTTCCATAATCACTCACTAGAACAAGCAATGCCAGGACAGCATAAATTATAGTTACAACGAAATGTCAAACTTTCAGGCTGATTATATATAGTATAAATTCATCTCTTCCCTGATATTTGGCAGAAACAAACATACCCCTTAGCTTTCCAGAAAGACATACAGACCTGGCTTGAAGCATGAAGTGTGAGCCCCAAAATGTAGTTGATCGGAAATGGGGAGCCTCAAAATATAGAGTGGTGGGCTATGGTGGGTCCTTTGTAGTATTTTTTTTTGAATTTATATTATTTTTTTGGTTTTGAGGAACATTGTTGTCAGTAACCAAGATAGATAATTTTAAAAATCTATATCTATATATCTATACACACACACACACACGTATGTTTTTTTTAAAAAAATAAATGTATGAATATCCACCTTTTTGCTGATTTCCTTTTATCTGTATTTCCTGTATTTTCCTGTATTTTCAGTTGTTTTTCTTGATGAGCAAAAATTCAAGGATTTTCTAACAAGATTTAGGAATTATAGTAACACCATGGTTTATTTTAACAATGGTATTTTAGATCAGCCATAATATTTATCTATACATTTGTAATATGTCACAGAATGTGATTTACAAATTACAAGGGTTTAGTTCACATGTCAAAGGAACCCACACAACCTAACCACATATTTAATCTTAGCATGAAATATGAAACCAGCTTGTCTGTACACACTATATGCTTTATACAAAAGCACTGTGTACTAAGGAAAATACATGCTACTACTGTTCCATGAGAGTAATAGCAATAATAGCTTAACCACTGAAATTTTAATTTAACGCCAAATGCTTATTTTAAACTGCTAATTTTAAGCATTTCTCCCATACCCTGACTACATATTCATAAGCATCAGGATTATTTATTTTGGTTTGCTTTTTGCTTTTGCTCTTCCTTTTTTATATTTTTGGCTAGTTTTCAATTACCTTTGTTGCTGCTGTAAAATGCTTGGTGGGCCAAGATATTCTGGAGCAATTAGACAGCTGTATATTTTTATAGACCCGCAAAAAACCTTACTACGTAGAAAATGCAGTAATTCATTCTGGATCATTCCTATCTTAAATATTGGTATTCAAAGGAAACCAGTCTAAAATATTAGCACATTGTTGGAATGATAATTAACACACAATAAACCCAAAGAGTATATGGATTATTTACTTCCTGGTTATAAATAAATATTTATTTTTTACATAAAATCTACATTGTTGAATGGGCCCAAAACCCAAGTATAGATACAAACAAATCATAGATTTAATTAGAACAAATTCATTAAATCCATCCATTGTGACTCAGGCAGCAGCATTTGGAGTTCACAATATTTTTTTCTGAACAAATAGCCCCATTAGAACTTTTTTTTTGACCATGAATAATCTGAAAAAAGCCTTAAATATGACAACAAAAAGAAACGTTTACATCAAAGGATTTCTTCATAAGAAAAAAGAGTGCAGGTGGTCCTCACTTAATGACTATGGGTTCACGACTGTCCAAACTTACAATGGTGCAGAACAGGTGGGAATTATAACTGACCCTCAAAGTTCTGTCTGCTGCAGCAGTTATATAATCACCATTTGTGATATGCTGCCAATTACATCATTCACTGCCAGCTTCCAACAAGCAAAGTAAATGGGGAAGTCAGCAGGTGATCACATGATATTGCACTTAAAGACCTGAAATTTGCATGGCGATGGTAAGAGGAAGAGCTAAAACTGCTGTCACTAAGCAGCACAATCACATGACATCATGCTTTATGATATCGCTTAGCAACAGAAATTTTGCTTCGAATTACATCATTAAGCAAGGACTATCTATATCCAATGATGGCATCAGGATAGAGAGGACCGTGGGTTGTTCCCTTCGGAACAACCCACTTCCTTCAATATTCCATTCTACTATAGCAGGGGTGTCAGACTCAATTTCATTGAGGTACGCATCAGGGTTGTGTTTGACCTCAGAGGGCTGGAGGGGGGGCATGACTGGGGGGGGCATGGCCATGATGGGAGTGACACAAGACTTCTGTCGGGGGCACCTGAGATGGCCAAGTGCTAAGGCAGGACTTCCTCAAGACCCACACTCACTCTCATTATAATCTCCTTCCTTCCTTCCTCTTCTTTTTCCTTCCCTCTTCATTCTTCTTCCTTCTCCTCTTTCCTTATTTTACCTTCCTTGCTCTCTTTCCATCTTCCCATCTTTTTCTTTGTCTTTTTCTTTCCCTTTCCTGTCCCTTCTTGCATGTTCAAATGCAAAACAGGAAACATTTCTCCTTTTGTTTTGATAGCCCTCTGCCAGCAAAAACAGAGCTCGGGGGGGGCACACGCTGTCCCCCTGCACCCCATTTTTTGGCCTAGATGACCTCCTGCAGCCCTCTGCCAGTGAAAATGGAGTCCTCCATTTTTGTTAGCAGAGGCCCCATGGGCCGGTCCTTTCCAGTTTCCAGGTCGGACCTGCGAGCCAGATCTAGACACCCCGCAGACCAGAAGGTGCCCGTGGGCCTTGAGTTTGACAACCCTACACTATAATTTTACCCCCTTAACTCTCTACCTCCTGCTGTCTTTCTCCTCTTTCCTGACATACATTTCTTAAGTCCTATGCTTGGATTTCCAGTTTTGGATTCAACATTTTCTGTAACTCTTCGAAGTCATCTAGTGGTCAACTGGAATTTTGTTAGCTCTGTCAATACACATCTAGCATATATCTTGCTTCCACTATCTTGCTTCCACTGTGCATGTTCCTTTTTCAGTGTCCATGGCCACACAACTTTTTCTTCCCTCTCACCATTCATTTTCACTTTATTCCACATACTATGAGTTTTTTTTATATCCATCATCTATGGTCAACTGTAAATTCTCTTTAAAAGAAAACTCTGTTAGGAAAAACTGATTCTTTTTATAGAACTTTTTAAAATAGTCAATAAAATAATATCAATAAATGTAGAACCTATTAAGTAGCCAGATATAGTGGCTTACTAACACAAGTATATTATGAATAGCATTTACCTAGGACAAGGCAAATGTATTGAAATAATTATAAAATTATGTAAAGGACTAATTTATATTTAAGAATTTTAGGAATGGGTTTTTTAACATATAAGATTATTCTAACTATATAATCAATGGTTGAAATAATATTACTATGAAAATAACATTGTGATAGTATTCTATCAAATAATCTCCTAAATTAGAAGATATAGTGTTCTGTATCTCCTGACTTAGAAAAAACACACATACACACCCACAATTCAGAAAAGAAACAAGGAGGGAAAAACTCTATAATTTCTATATTAAATTAATTACATCCAACAAATGGCAAAACAAATTGTGACATGAACTTTACACAGTCCAATTGCTTTTCAGTCACGGGCTGGGGCAAAGTGTCATTTGCTTATTTGTTTCACACTAACAGTTGGACACACTTTTCCATGGTAAGCTGACTTCCTAATAAATGACGTTTGACAGCATAATTTACAACCTTCCCTGGAAACAAAACGGAGATGATACATAAATGGACAAAATTATTTGTTCTCCTATAACTTATAAACAATAATGTTTGTAGTCATAAAACTTTATGTGCGCATTCCCAAAATCCAATTTGCAATAGGCATACTGTTAATTTTCCCTTTGAACAATTTTAATATTGGACTTGCATTTGCTAAATTCTCTTGAAAATTTTTATCTTAGTATCTATCTATTGCGTTCATTAAGACTGATATCAAGACATGTTCTCTATATAGTTATAATGACCCCATCTGAGGAGAGTGAGTCAGGCAATAATACATCCAGCATCCCTGAACAGAGATATATAGTTAGTTCCAATTTATGGGAGGCAGTCTGATCAAGACTCACCAGTCCAATCCTACTCCATGAGAATGCCACTGACCCTGGGCCCATGATGGTGGCACACAAAGCCATTTGTGCGGGCACGCGAGCTTCAGCCAAACTTACCTGCACTGCGCATGCGCGCACCTCCCAGCTGATTTTCAGCACGTTTGAGGCCTTTTTTGGCCTCCCACAGCCTCGAGGGAAGCCTCTGCTTCCCTTCCCTTTGGAGGCCGAAAAATAGGCCCGTTTCATCACTTCCTGTATTTCCAGAAATAATGGCAGTGATGAAATGAGCCCATTTTTCGGTCTCCAAAGGCTGCAGAGGCTTCCCTTGAGACTCTGGGAGGCCGAAAAAGGCTTTAAATGGGCTGAAAATCAGCTGGGAGGTGCACAGTGCAAGTAAGGGGGTGGGGGGATCATGCGCACATGCACAGGGAATGTGGGAGGTGGCCCGCGCACAATTTTTGGCACAGGAGCCCAAGAAGGTTAGCCACCACTGCCCTGGGCTGAATATCAAAAGGTACAGAAAGGCTAAAGCGGTCCATTACAAGGGAGAACATTTTGGGAATGGAAGTCTCCTCAAAAAGGAGGAGATATTTGAATGAACTTGCAGTCAGACTTGGGAAGATGAGCAGCAACTAAGGATTGGATATACAAATCTCTAGAATAAAGCGCTCTGAGAACCTTTTGCTAAAAGCAGTTTTTATTGTTTATAAGACCAATAATTCTTGCACCTTTAATAAAGAGAGTGAACACAACTGGACATACTGATGTTTTACTCTCTTCTCTTAGTCCTCCTGAACCTTACCTGGGATTTTTTTAACTTGTATTGCAAATACATATAATAAATGCTTTAACCATATACTGTATTTGCATAAAGCAGATGGTTTTATTCTTCTGGCCTTGATTGGCATGAATTATTGTGAAGTTTATTTACTTATTTTATGTAACTTGTGATTCATCAATCAAGTAAGAATTCCTGATAATCTAGGCAAGTAAACAATTAGTTCCTACTCCAAGGAGCTCCCTTTGTGTCTCTTTGGAAAAGCAATAGGAGCCATATACAAATTATTTAAGAAGAGACTATGGAGATTCTCAGTCATCCAGGTCATGATTGTCCCAAAGGTGCTTTTTCAAGAGGCAATTAAGAGCTGAAGAAGCTTCTTGGATGAAAAGCAAAATGTCTTCAAAGAAAAACACGAAAGTCCAGTTGCCTCTTGAAAAAGCACCTTTGGGATATTTATGTAAAGGTTCTTTCATCTCTTTTGATTCGTGTCCAAACCCATGGCTTTGTGAACTCTAGAAATGAGCAAAACCGAGGAGGAAGGGAGATTTGCATTAGTGGTGATTGTTTAATAGTACTTTTAATCTGGCCTTTGGACCTTAAAAATTGTTTTGTAGTTCTGAGTATGATTGACTTGATTCTATCTGATTGATATATTACTAATTAATCGTTTGTAATAAAATTTAACATTTTATTGACAGCCAATTTTAGCACAGAATACAGGAAGAAAGCGGTAAGTCGTGATTCATGGTTCATAAATCTCTGACAGAAAGCCAGATGAACTCAAAGAATCTGGCCACAGTTCATGTCTTAAAACTTATCGTGTTTATTTAGTATGTCACAACTAGAAATAAGCCAAATATTTTGCAGTGTATATTCAGTGTAAAGAAAAAGCAAGCAGAGAACTAAAAAAAAAAATCCTCAAAGTTTTATTAAAGCATGCTACGGTTTGTGTTCTACTATGGGCTGCACCATTCATACATTTCTATTATGAATAAAAACCTTTTTAATTCTACTAGCAACAATGACATCAAGAAACCAGCCGGGCTTGATTCATTAATGATGCAAAGAAGCAAATCTGCATATAGGACAATGCTTCCTGATTAGTTATTTTCTTCCTGTGAACTATTTGCTTGCAGTTAAATAATCAGATCTGATCAAAATAAGAACAGCTTTTTCTCAATTATATTAAACATAACATAAAGCTACAGTCATATGAAACTATGAAGGAAGCACACAATAGAATATATATAGCTCAGGGTTGAACTGTGAAGACTTTAGTGCTCTCTGAGCTCAAATAGCTTGCAGACATTTCATCACCCAGCTAGGTAACATTTTCAGTATTAGGAGGGCAAGCTATTGAATATAAACAGAGAGCAAACCTCACTCCTTTCTAGCACTGAAGATGTTACTTAGCCAGGTAACAACAAATCTGCAAGAAAACAACCAAGCTCAGAGGGCACTGAGGACTCCACAAGAAAGCATACAATTAGAAAGTATTGCCATAATCAGAATAGTGGTATGGATTACTTGCAGACTAGAGTGCTTGTGCATCCAAAAAATATCTTACTTGTACTCTATATTTTGTTCTCTCAGCTGCATCTGAACTCCTATTCCCACTTCCAGCTCAATAGACACATTTCATTGAACTATTTCATGAACTATTTTTGCATATTTTGCCAAACCTCAGGGGTCTAACCATGAATTAATTTAATTTTTTTGTTTTGTTTTGCATATGGGTGGCCATATGCTTATCAGCATATCCATATGCTTTTCCTTTGGTTGTGCCTCAGCATATTTTCCATTTTATTTTAATGACTATATTTATTATCATTCAACCCACATGCCACTAAAAATCAAGAAAAAAAACATAGCAAATATCTCCCCTATTCTTTCTCTCTCACAAAGGCAATACATAGGTTTTGTGTGTGTGTGTGTGTGTGTGTGTCCCCATGTGAATGTCTGCTGTAGTTCTGATCAATATTGATAATGCAGAGCATACTGCTGGGGCTGGATTTGGTCAATATTTTTATTATGCAATTGTCCAGTTTCAAAAATAGAATTTAGAGAATTTGTATTTCATGATGGTGATCTAAACTACTCCTATTCCTTATCATCAAGTATTAATTAGGAAAGACAGAATAACGGTATGATGGCTTTTGACTAAAAGTCCTCAGCCCAGAAACAATCTTAGTTATCATTAGACTAATTTATGAGGAAGTGGATATTTTACATACTGCTTGGAAATAATCCTGAATAAACTACATTTCTGGATGTTAAAAAGTGAGCTGAATTCCATATGAGCTTTAGATAAGTACCATAATACCCAATGATCTAAATCCACTAAAAGTGTCCCTCCCTTTTTTTTTTCTCCTGGATGTAAGTTTAGTACTTAATAGGCAGCTATT
>NW_020717970.1:0-18249 GCF_900518725.1 Notechis scutatus
AGGCCTTCCAGAAAATGATAAAATGATCAATAGATTATATTACCACAAATAGTGTATTGATTGATCTACAAATAAACAGTTTTGGTAACAGACATTAGAAGGTTGTTTTGCCAATCAACCCATCAGCCAACCCAATCAACCCACCACCCAATCAACCAAAGACAATAAGCATCTAATGCATGCAAAATCCGTCACTTGTTTATCTTCATGCAAAGTTCAACTTCAACATTAAATGGCTATGTTTCTGTCCACTTGGGTTTATCTAGGAAATAAAGAGTTAAATGCAGTTAAAATGGTGTACTTAAGAGGTGTGAATTATGCAAGACCTAATGCAAGAATAAATGACCAGTACGAGAGAAGTACCCTGAGGGAGAATGAATGAGAATTCACTGAAAGTGAAAACATGAAGGAAACAACTATATGAAGGAAAAACCAACGGATAGAGTTGTCAACGTTTATAAGTTACATAAACCTGACATTCTCATAATTTACTTAACCAATGATCAGATGACATAGAGGGGTCTAATGAGTCTTAAGACAATTATGTACTTTTAATTCATCCATTATTAATAGTATAAGAAACATGCACTAAAGAATTTCAGGTACATTCTATCCACTTGATCCTACTTGGGCATCAATCTAGATGAATTTCAAGATGGACCAAAACATAATGTGCTTGGGAACAACTATTTTTAATAGAGTATATTTATTTTAAAAGTAGCTACAGCTAGGTAGCTGGAATAATCTTGCTGTGTAAAATAGTATTTTTACTAATTGTCTCTGCTGCTCACTAGCTAAACAAGGTGCTTTGCAGTTTGGGGCAGGGGATAAAGAGGGGAAATATGTCCATAAAACATGTCAATACATTTCCTTACAGCTAAAATTCAATGGGCATGTGGTTGAAATGATTACATTCACAGTTTCAATACATGGCACACAAATTACCTCTTCAAGAGAGCTACATAATAATACCTGAAGCGTAAAGAGAGGAAATGGAGTTTAATTAAGTGTTGCCCAGCTAAATCAAACTGGAAAAAAATTACAGTAAGGGGAACATGGATGATGAGCTTACTTCTGCACAAAGTAAAATTATTGAATATCATGTAAAAATATTTCTGAAAATGTGCTGCAGCTCCTCTGAGTCACAGAGCAGGCTTTCTGATGGGTAAAAGTGGTTCTATTATCATTCACCCCTTTTTTTTCCTACCACATTTTCATTTTTTAATAGGCAGCTGGGAATAATCTGTGGTGTATAGGTACGACTACAAATGAGCCTCAAATTTATCTTGCTAAGTGAGAAATTTGTTAAGTGAGTTTCACCCCATTTTATGACCTTTCTTGCCACCTTTGTTAAGTGAGTCACTGCAGTTGTTAAATTAGCAACACTTAAGTGTTAAGTGAATCTGCTTTCTCCATTGACTTTGCTTGTCATAAGATTGCAAAAGGTGATCTCATGATCCAAGACATTACAGCCGTCACAAATGTGAGTCAGTTGTCAAGCATCCGAATATAAATCATGTGACCATGGGAATGCTGCAATAGTCATAAGTATGAAAAATATTCATAAGTCACTTTTTTTCAGTGTCGTTATAACTTCAAACAGTTACTAAGCAAATTGTTGCAAGTTGAGGTCCACCTCTGTATGTGGACATATTTCTAGATTTTTTTTTTAAAAGGCATAATATCTGACAATGAAGAAAATATATTTATGCTCAGTATATCCAAATGAATAACCAATGGAACAGCGTGCCTTCAGAAATTGTGGGAGCTTCATCACTGGAAGCTTTCAAGAAGAGACTGGACTGCCATCTGTCAGGAATGGTGTAAGGTCTCCTGCTTGGGTGGAGGGTTGGACCTCAAGACCTACAAGGTCCCTTCCAACTCTTGTTAATCTGAATCTGAAGCTCAAAACAAAGACAAAATAAGTTTTATTAAAATAAAAACGGAAGCCGGGGGAGGGGGGGGAAATAGCAGTTAGGTTAGTGGGGCTCCTAATAAGGAGAGGCTGGATTATGTTGTTTGAAAGAAAATCACACTTTCCAAACAGAGGAATGTTCTGCTATTGATTGATTGAGGAACTTGATTTAATGAGAGTTATATAGTGCCTGTCATACAGGAACTGAAGATGCTCCTATTTATCCTCACAACCACCCTAGGTGGTAAGTTGACTTGAAAGTTAGCTGTAACAGACTGAACTGCAAACACAAATTCTATCTGTTTTTGAGATATTCATCCAAGACCCTTGAGAACTGAGTAGATTTAAAATAATTATAATACTACACATAATGTAATTTTCTGTATGGCTGGTGTGCACAATTTGGGGTGCTTTCAATTTTTGAGTAGCACTCCAAAATTAGATAAGATCTTGACTGATTGGGGAGGGAATTTAGGGGTTTTAAGAGGAGAAGGGATTCCTTAAACCTCTCATGGCTTTTGCTGCTATTGTGTCTTCATACTCTCCTCCTTTGCAAATATTTGATTTCCAAAAAGGCATAAATAGTATCCCATTCCTTTTGGTAAACATCAGAGGGCACGAAAGCAATGGAATCCATATTTTTGCACTTGCTTTAGGGTACCAAGAAGTTTTATTTTTTCCAAAAGTTTCACTTTTACACAAACATCTAAAGAGTATTCTGGTACATTTCATCCTGATATGCTATATTACTATTAACTGGGAGGCTTAAAAGAAGACTTTTAATTCATTAAGCAGTGTATCTATCAATAAACTTTAACTCAACCCATTAAACTTTTCATTAATGTTTCTTTCTGTTCATAATCAAGCATTCAAGAGAAGATAATAGATTTATACTATGTCCTGGTTTTAGCAGCTTTGTTTTATTAACGTTACCCAATGTGGCAACACCTCTGACAACAAAAGAGATTGAAAGTCACTAGACTTTCATTAGCATTAGATTCTAATGTCAATTAAAGCCTAGAGCTCTCTATCCCCTTCTGAAGGTAAAGTGTGCAATAACTGTAGCTCAAATGAAAGGAGAATCAATCAGGAAAACAAGAAGAATTGAGCACATGTACCACAGAGGCTCCACCAAGGTATCTCTACTGATTTTACTGCTATCTGCTAATACAGAACATAACAACTTTCACTCTTTTCAAATTCATACCAGTAGATGTGACCATGCCCTGTAAGATAGTGTTAAGAAATTACTCATATGTAAGCCATTCTTATTAAAGCATTGGCGATTGGTTTGGAGTTATTCCTTAAACAAGTAACTCCAGTGACACGTTGTGAAAAAGTAACAGGGTCCTTCTAGAAAAAGGAAAGGATGAGTGACAATTGGTCCCCTCCAGATTTGTTGTATTCATTTTCCACAATTCTCTACCTGTGTCAATTATGCTATATGGAAATTAAAAGAGTTGATACTATACTTCTGGAGAAGACTTGGTTAGCAAAAGCTGGTCTAAGCCCCTCAAGGTATCTACAGTAACTTAATGTCTATGGAGATTCTCAATTATCCAGGTCATGGTTGTCCCAAAGGAGCTTTTTCAAGAGGCAACTGGACTTTCTTGGGGTTTCTTTGAAGATGTTTCGTTTCCCATCCAAGAAGCTTCTGAAACGGAAGAAGCTTCTTGGATGAGAAGCAAAACATTTTCAAAAAAAAAAGAAGAAGAAAATCCAGTTGCCTCTTGAAAAAGCTCCTTTGGGATCTACAGTAACTATGAAATGTATATATTTTTAGAATTTAATTAAATAATGCAATCCATAGTTCTCCAAAGCATTCTACTTTAGTGAACTAGATTATAATTGTATTATTTAATTAATTATAACACTGATTTTGTACTAGGATTGCATGATAGATTTTGGAAGACACTTAGACTCTAAGTTTCAAGCGTCCAATACATTGCACACACACACAAATACAAATAACTGACATTGTATTTTCCCCCCAAAAATCTGATTTTCGAAACAGGTTATAATTTTACATGATGCTATTCCAGCAGTCACTGAAGACCAAATAAAACAAAGCAGGAAATAGATCGGTGGACAATCTTTAAACATTAAACATTAGCTGCTAATTAACAAAGCAATGGTTGAATATTGATCACTGTTTGTCAACTTAAAAGTAATTGAATTTATATCTAGTTTTGCCTTTAAAAATCAGCTTGAAACTATTAATCTAAGATAAATGATGACTTCTATTTCAGTAACACGTAGCAATTTCTTAAAATATATTCTTATTTTTATTTAATTAAATATTGGCGAGATGTCTGACCCTGTCACTTTTGCCATAGAACTAACCAATACATGCAGTTTTGCAAGCATATACAAAATAATTTAAATATATTCAAAAAATAACAGCTATCATGAGGACTGAACAGAAATGGCTTATATAGGTTACCTTTTGTTACTCCAACAATAGACATTTTTGTTTGAAAAAGAGCTTTAAACCAAGGTATCGCAATTGTATTTGTGCTCTACAGCAAAGCTTTCATCTGGCAGGGAATGATACCAAGGAGATTGTCCTTTTGCATTCCAAAACTTCCACTCACCAACAACCCAGTTATTGTCTAATTATTTTTCAAAGGTATTTTTGTTCAACAAAGTAAGCTCCTTTCTCCAAGCTGAATTTTAAGTTTGAATCCTGTCTTATTAGCTGACAAAATCTAGGATCATCTATATGTCTATGAATATTTCAGTCCTGATCATCACCTTATTTTCTTCACTAGCCTGATCACAATTTATCTATCTGCCTCAGCAAATTCTCCTCAATATCAGTGCTTAGGTAGTGTACTTAAAAGAGAATGAAGACTTTCATGGTTGTCAAAAGTCTAACTATTGGTATTTAAGTGAAAAAGAATATAAGTATACTAATTAACTAGTTCAGCATGATCTTATTCTTGCTGAATTATTAAGCTAATTCTAATAATTCTACAATTATGCCATGCTGTAAAATTATTTTCTACTTTGTCCGTTCATACTTATAATAAAGTATTTTACTGAATTTTTTTAGAGCTTGAAAGACGAAGTGTTTATACACATGAATGAAGATTAAAATTCTGCATTGATCCAAGTGCCTTTTTTGTATTCCCTACCATCTCCAAAGAATGAATGGAAAAGCAGCAACATCTTCCAAGATGGTATTGCACGTTTCATATCAGAGAAATTTAGCCAATATACTATCATTCTTAGCATTTAATTAATTTTTACAGTGTGGACACCATACAATTGTACAATAATTGCTAGTATTCCTATCTTTGTCCTGTTTGTTCAGAACCATGATGGAAAGCAAGGGAAAATGAGTTGTGATTTTAACTTGTTTTTAAAAAGATACCATTTCTCTGCTTTGATAGGTTTTACATACTGCAGTGTGAATCTTTACTGAACAATGAATCGCAATGCAAGTTTTTTTAAAAAAAAATATCTTGCCTTTACTTGCAATAAACACGCACTAAAAGCAGCAACCCTGGTAATTAATTTGTTTCAGCTCCTGGGGGAATAGAAATGTTTTTGTTTGGCACCAAAAAGATATTAATAATTATACTGCCAGTTATATATTATGTCACTGGGGAAGGCATTCCATGGAGTTGGGAGGTTACCATCAAAAAGCGAGGTTTTGGGGTAGCCTCTCCCTGCCCTTTAGCGTGGGAGCCACTTGGAATATGGATACTACACATATCTCTTAAGCTATTGCGGTTTCAAGATATGGGCAACTTTACAGAGTAACACCATCTCCCTAAATTAATATTCAAAATTTAGTAGGAATCAACAAATATTTTATAGAACTGCTGAAACATATTAATATTGCATTACAGTAGTATTCTTGCAGTATCTGATGCCAACTGAAGTTCTCAACCAATTTCAAGGCAGTTTCATGTAGAGACAGCAAAGTTATCAAAATATGTAACTCTATTCTCTTTGTTCTTATTAGCCAGAAACATCTCTCAGAGCACTCTCAAATCTATTAAAACATTTTACTTTATTTATTAAATAGATCAGGGGTGGGATTCAACTGGTGTTACAGCTGGTTTGGTGACTATGTTTTGCTATGCGCGCATATAAAAAAACCTTAAGCTGTGCTGCCCAGAGAGCTGAAAAGCGCTGCGCGCAGGTGCACAGCGTTTGAAAAGCCTCTTTTCTCCTGCTTTTTCAACCTCAGCTGTGCCGCGCAAAGCAGCTGAGGTTGAAAAAGCAGGAAATAAAGGACAGGTAAGAGCCCGGGCGGGCAGGTGGGCCAAAAAGCAGCAAACACAGAACCGGTTCTGTGTCTGCTGCTCCTCAGAGCTACCGGTTCTATAGAGCTGGACAGAACCAGTAGCATCCCACCCGTGAAATATATTTACAAATCTATTTACAATGCATGCTTGAGTGGGTTAATCCTAATCAGTCCTGCTGCAGAGATGAATATTTGCTGCCGGTTATTTAAAAATCTGTGGTTTTTCCATAAGTCTGTGATAAATTACTTGTATATTAGTTTTCTGTGGTAAACGTCAAAGAGTGGCCGTGTTCCAGGTACTTTCAATTAAAAAATGTCATCTGTTGGGATCCAGGAAGTATCAGCCTTGTGAGGTAATCCAGAAAAAAGCACACCCAAGTATGGTTCTAACTTTATTGTATGATTACATTAACAAAATCTTGCAAGTTTGAAAGTACATCTCTCCCATCTTGCCTCTACAGCCCAAGAAACTAGAGAGGGGCTTCTGAGATATTTGACATTTCCCCATTTATTTTGTGGGCTTAGCTGCCTCTTACCTGCCTTGTGTCTAGTTTATAGCTCTTCCTCCTGTCTCCAGAGAACATTCTGACATAAGGAAACGTGCCTCCTCTGTTGCAGCTCCTATCCTTTCGAATGAGATTTGCCCCTAATATCCCTGTGGTTACCAACCTGATGCCATTTAAGAAAACTTTAAAGAGACCCATTGGATTGTTTAAGAGTGTGGGGTTTCCCATCAATTCTTGCCTTTATTTATTTCTTTTTTTCTTCTATAAGTGTAAAGTACTTTTACTGTGTATATTTAGCCAGTATGTCATAAAAATGGTCCTAAAATTGAGTCTGGTGGTGTAGTAACTCAATTTATGAACTGCAACAATTTACGATCCAAATTCCAGGCTCAATTGTGGTCATAAGTAGAAGATTACCTGTACTTATTTCAGAAATTCAAATTAAAACACCCTCAACATGCAGCCAAAACTTGAACACCTCTAGTCAAGGGGCTGTATGTCCCTGCTGGGTAATTTGTTTCACAGTTGAATTGCTCCAATTGTTAGGATTTTTTTTCCTAACACTCGATCAGAAATTGCTTCTCCGATAATCTAAATCCATTATATTATGCTCTACACTCTGTAGCTTCTTCCTTGTGACATCCTTTCAGCCTCTGAAGAGTGCCATATAATACCCTCGTCCTGCCTTTTCTTTACATATTCTCCTTATATTTTTTTTTCTTGCCTTGATATTAACTCTAACCCACACATTATCTTCTGTTAAGAGAGCTTTTTTCTTGCTCTCATTCTATTGCACTGCTTTGTACAAAGCTAGTCATTAGAGATAATGGCCCCTCGGTTATAACATGGAATCAGGATGGAGAATAGAAATGCAAAGGATAGAAAATATAAGTTTAAAAAAAAATCATCTTAAGACAGTAATTCTCTTTTATAGCAGCGGTCCCCATCCTTTTCATCTATGTGTTCCGGCAGTGGCGACGGGGGAGAGCAGAGATGGTTTGCATGTTCGCCTACCGCTTCTGCAGCCCGGTTCCCAACAGGCCACGGACCAGTACTGGGCCACAAACTGGGGGGTTCGGGTCCTGTTTTATAGACTGAAATTAGCGTTCTTTAAGCTCATAATTATTCTTCACTAAATCTGAATTATACTAAGATCCAGTGGTGGGATTCAAATGTTTTTTACTATCGGTTCTGTGGGCGTGGCTTGGTGGGCGTGGCAGGGGAAAGATACTGTAAAATCTCCAGTCAGAGGTGGTATTTGCCAGTTCTCCGAACTACTCAAAATTTCTGCTATCGGTTCTCTAAAACTGGTCAGAACCTACTGAATACCACCTCTGCTAAGATTATAAAAGATGCTGACATACTTGAAATACTTAAATTAAGATGATTATAAAGACACTAAGAGAATAGTTTATATAGTGAAAAGACAGTATTTGATTTTTAAAAATTGTCAATGTGGGAGAAGACAGCACAGACATTACTCTACAAATGTAAAAAAGAAGGAAGAACCATATGTTCTGCCTATTTAATAAGCAGGATAGAATAAGAAATGGGATTTAATTACAATATTTGAAACTTGTCATGTACAATAGAACAAGAAAGTTTAAGTTAACTTATCAAAATTATTTTTCATGCCAAATGCAAGTCATTTTTTGAATGCTAAATGAAAAGAAACACCATCATGCTACATTACTGAGTTTCAGATTGGAAACTTTTACCAGGATCTTGAAATAACAAATACAGGAAACAATTAACAAATTCCTTTAAAAGAGTAAAAAGGAAATGGGAAGAGTGTTCATTTCAGTTTCATTTGTTTGGTCTGTATGCTTCCGACAAAAAAATGCAAAAGCTCATGACAACTAAGAGCGCACAAAATAAAATTGTTTAAAATATATGAACCTGCTTAAAATACATGAACTTGGTGGACCTATAGCTATGGATGAATGGTTATGAACTATCATGATTCCTCCATAGATATAATGTGATGAAAGATAAATATAATATAAATACAAGTTTGAAATACTGAAAAATGGTTAATACTTCCTTTTTCTTGGCTATTGTTTGATCACTATATAGCAATGAATTCAGAATAACAATATTAATTAAGTATACTCACTTTTTACTGAAGATACTTTTGGGGTTGCATTTGTTTAACCAAAATTTATTGAGTGGTGTGGTGGCCTAAAAATGGAGCTTTCGCCTCACAATCAGGAGGCTGAGAGTTCAATCCTAGGTAGAGGCAGATATTTCTCTTTCTGGGCACACTGAGAATATATCTACTGAATGAAACTCCACATTGGAAACAGGAAGGGCATCCGGCCATTAAAACACTCTGCTAGCTCCATTCAGTTGCCCAGACTCCACCCTGCAAGGGATTATGGGGTCTTTAAAAGACGATGATTTGTTTAATCAAAGTTTATTAGATCAATTTCAGGGGTAATATGCTGACCCTGTAAACCTCTTAGAGAGGGCTATAAAGTACTGTGAAGCAGTATATAAGTCTAAGTGTTATTGCTACTATAACTAGCAAGATATATTATTCCAACTTCTCGACTATTATCAGTCAGATTTGATGGTTCTTCAATGCCCTTGCTTTTTCTTCATTTTTGGAAACAAGGGAGACTTGAAAATTTTGAATCTAGAAATGAATTAAGGGATTTTCTTCTGGTTATTTTAAATATCTGCAGTATAAAGAAGGTCATTAATGTTTCTTCAACATTATTGTTGTGATATATGAATCCAGCTACTATCATATTCTATTCATATAGAAAAGTGATTATATACTATTTTAGTTCTGATCAGAATATGACTGCTTGTTATTATTGTAATCAATAACTTCTTATATACATTTTTCATGCACTATATGTATAAACATGAGTTCAGACCAGTAATGACTGCTTTTGATCAATAATAACAACTTCTTTTATACATTTTGCCTCCCATAGAGTAAAAAAAAAAAAAAAATCACTCCTAAATTAGAAGAAATGGGTTATGCAATGTGGTGTTTGATAGATATGAATAAGCAAAGCGCAAGTTTTTTGTATCATTTGCCTTATTCTTTTTCATATTACTGTATCCTCAAGTAACTAAACTGATGAAATTAAGAGCAGCTATTATAAAATTGGAAGGGGGCATCAAATAAAAAACAAGAATCAATCTGTGATCTCCTAATTGGAATAAGAGCTACCACTGTCTGTGTAGAAAATGTTTGGTGTGCCCATCCCATTTCAGCCACATTTGAACAACCACATTTGAATTGGAGATGCCACAAATTAACCCTTGGTTCTGGCCTAAACTTACAATATCCAGGAAACATCAAAGTGAGATAAAGTATCCAAAGACAAATTCTGGATAAAAACAAAAGAGAGGCTCAGTGTAAATGCCTGAGTTTCAGCATTTGACTGACATGGTATCCACCAGAAACATGTACAGGCAGTCCTCAACTTACAACAGTTTGTTTAGTGACTGTTCGAAGCTACAACCTCACTGAAAAAGTGACTTATGACCATTGTTCACATTTATTTGTAACTGTTACCGCATCCCAGGGACGGGATTCAAATTTTGTAACAACCGGTTCTGTGGGCGTGGCTAGGTGGGCGTGGCTAGGTGGGCGTGGCCATGTGACTTCTCTCTTTTTTGCAGCAATCCCTACCCTCATTTTTGGGGCCTTCTGGGCCTCAGGGAAGCCTCCTGAGATGGTGTTTTTGCTCCCAGGAAGGCAAGAAATGGAGGGCGGGCAGGGGTGTGTGTGCTGTGCCCCCCTCCATTTTTTGCCTTCTTGGGCCTCAGGGAAGCCTCCTGGGTGAAGCAGTAAGTAAACGAGGGGAATCCCAGCACAGCTGATCATAGGAACAGCTGATTGTCGGGAGGGAGAAAAAAATACTTTAAGGAGTGACTGGGCGGGGAAGAATGCAGACAGCGATGTTGGGCATGTGCGCAATTTGTGCATGTGTGATAAAGACTGACTGGGCGGGGAGGGGAGGGAGGGGGAGGAGAGGGGCGGGACCAGCCTGGGGTACAATTTGCCAGTTTTCCAAACTGCGCAGAATCATAACAACTGCTTAAAATGCTTGATGAAGTGGTGTTTTTCCTATTGTTTCTTAGCTAGTTCTATTTTAATCTAATCTGTGATTTTTATTGTATACAGGATTTAAAACTTTATATATGTAATTTTCATTTCAAAGAAAATTAATGGTGGATATATTTTGAATAAATAACCAAAGTAGTACATCTTACATTCTAATAGTAAAATGTACTTGACTTAACATGAAACTAATAGATATTTTATTTATAAAATGTTACTCTCTTGTAATAGTGATTTGAATACATATTTTTGAACTACTTTGAGGTTAGAAGGATTACTGTTCCATTAAATCACAGTAATACAAGGATCTTTTTACCTTTGATTTTAGTAATATTATCAAATTCTTTCCTGGTCTTTCTTCAGTATGTTCTGAAATCATTCCTATGCAGGCGCAAATTAAAACAATTGGCAGGATGTAATTAAACTTCAATCAATAATGTGGCAGCTGCATTGTGCAGCATCAAACCCAGGCAATTTCACAAGATTCCTCAAAGGAATATATTTTGTGGTCTATTACGATTGCAGCTCCATTCTCTTTTTGCTCTTCTTTTCTAACTCTTCCTACCCCTCCTTTCTTTTGACTGATTAACACCAAATTAATCTTGGCATATTTGCTACTTGTAATGCAAAGGCCATAAAACAATTACTCAAATTCCCCCAATATTTTAATGATGGAAATATTGATTTGAGGGTTTTTTTTCTTACAAGGTAAGGGGCAAGTTTTTAATTAGTTTGAAAGAGTGATGATAATCAGAAGGGAATCAGACAAGACTCTAGAGACAGGGAAGACCAAAACCTTCATGTCCATTTCGGATCTGTCAAACTGAAAGCTAAACACGCTTGGTGAGAATCCCAGAAGTGCTGCACAGCATCTGCTTAGCTGAAATGGCTAGTTCAATAAGAAACCATCCTGATATCCCTGTCAGACAATTTCAAGGATAGGGCAAAACTGACTCTGTAAGAAGAGCCCAAGCTCTCTTGAAGCTCTCTCTGAAAGAAACAGCTTGTTGGGGTTTTTTTCTTTCTTTCAAGGCAAACACCTGCCACAAGAGCAGACATATTTTTTTTATCTCCTGAATGGTCGTTCCAGCTGACCCTTCCACAAGTACCAGACTTAAAGACACAAAGAAGGTTTCCTTGTCAATCTGATCTGCCACCATTCTTATTCTTCTCCTTCTTCTTTCCTCCTCCTCCTCCTCCTCCTCCTCTTCTTCTTTTTGCAAATCCAATCACATTGCTTGTCACAAGTTTTTCCCTCCCCATTTTTATTTATGTAGGACAGATGGTTTTCTGATTTTGGACTTAAGTGCGATGAATATAAAAGCCCTTCAAGAATTATCAAGCTTCCCTAACATATATAATTATGTGTAAAGTTTAAGCTAAAGAAACACCATGCATTAAAAAATAGCAAAACACGAAGTGCGATTTGGAATATGCACTTGAATCCAAAATCATGATTTTATTAAGTTATTTCAAACAACCATTCTAAGAGCTTTATGAGAAGTGCTATTAGAAGAAACCTTATTCAGTAACACCAAGAAGGAATTTGGGCAAGGAATTTTGGATATAATGTGATGCTTGAACAATGTGGATGAAGGGTTTAAAATTTACATTAAATTATAATCTAAAAGAGAACTTCTATAAGATGATGTATCATTGGTATTTAACACCAGATAAATTATCCAAGATGTATAAAGGCATGTCAAATGAATGTTGGAAGTGTAAAAATAAAGAAGGGTCTTTTTATCATTTCGGTGGACATGTGATACAGCAAAAAAAAAATGTGGAGTATGATTCATATTTTATCTATCTAACTCACTTAACGAATTTCTCACTTAGCAACATAAATTCTGGGCTCAATTGTACTTGTAAGTTGAGGACTACCTGTATTTTTATGGAAATAACATCTTAATTATTAATATTTTTTAACTTGAACTACATGTTTGATTTTTCTTCTTTTCCCTGAAATGACCCTAGTCCTACATCTCATATTCCTGGTCTAGGAGAAAAATTCTTAAAGAGAGATGTTCTTGGATGGCAAAACTGAATTGCAGTTTTGATTATTAGTATTCCTAGAGAAGGACAAGACAAAAGTCATCATAGTGTGATAGAAAGCCCTTCCCCTTTGTGCATGCAACACTGATGTACATACCAAAGGGTGGGGGCTTTAATGGCTGCCATCTTGACTTAAAAAAAGACACCTTTCTTACAGACGTCTTGGATAAGAAGAGTATCCTATGAACCTACCACAAGGATGCAAGAAAAAAAAGGAGAAAATTAAAATGTATGCATTCATTTATCATCTTTTTATAGCTGCCCATCCTAAGGTGACTCTTGGTGGCATATGTCATAAATCAATCAAAATACATTAAAACATTAAAAAAACAATTTAAATTAAAAAGATAAAACACAAAATAAAAAACAAAAAAAGCATACAAAGAGTACATTCAATTAACTACCATACAGCCATTAGCAGGCTCCGCTTTATGATGGAATTCCCTAGCTAGTTGACTGCTCCCTATCTAATAAGCAGGAAAGAATAAGAAATGGGATCTAATTATGATATTTGAAACTTGTCATTAAAACAGAACAAGAAAGTTGGATCAAGTTTAAGTTAACTTATCAAAATTATTTTTCATGCCAAATACTAGTCATTTTTGAATGCTAACACTCAATTAACTACCATATAGCCATTAGCAGGCTCCGCTTTATGATGGAATTCTCAAGCTAGTTGACAGCTTGTTTTAAGGGCCTTCTGGAAGGCCAATGGGGTTGGGGACTGCCAGAGTGAATCATGTTTGACAGGGCTGGGGTATCAGGATACATAACAAAGACCTTAGGAGATGGGGCGAAGAGATGCTGCCAAGGGAATGGTTTGATAAGAGACAGCATAAAAGCTGCAGCTAGACTGTGGGAGGACAAGAGCCTCAGTACAGACCCTTGCTAGTTTCTTGGGCTGTAAAGGAGAAGGGATACTTCATACTTGCAAGATTAATGTCAGGCCTTTGGAGTATACTAGACAGAAATCACAACCAAATGAGATAATTTTATATTATTGTAAGGCTACATTGTCAGGAGGCCATAGCAGAAAAGGCTTTCCTTCTAGGATTTGCTCAATAAAACTGCTTAACTGAAGGCACCCATAAAATATGCTTCTTCTGTTGGACCTAATGGGGCAGGTAGATTTAATGTTAAGAGTTAACCTGATCCCATACAATGTATGGCTTTAAAGTTATTTTGAACTGGACCCGGAAGCAAACTGGCAATCTGTGCAGCTCAAGAAATGCATTGTGTACAGTTTTTGGAGCACGTGCCACTACATTTTTTGCACCAGATGAAGCTTTTGGATACTCTTCAAGGACAGCCCCCTGAGAACACAGAGCTTAATGCAGGAACTTCTTAGCTAGGTTTAAAATAATATCAGGTACTGAAACATGGAACCCTTGAAAAAAAAACCTGCTATCAAGGCATTTAAAATAATAGAAAACCAAGCTTTTAATTAGCTCCTTGCTTACAGGGAGATTGAATGCATTTGCATAGATCTTTGATGGGGTCATTTGTCCCTTTAAAATATCTTTAATATTTTATTTTTCTGTTAAAAAGCTCAAGGGAGGGTGGAATAAATTAGACTAAAGTAAATTAGAATAAGTAACCACGTAAAATATAAATCCTACAATATTAAACAGTAGAAAGTACCTAGCCCTCCAAAATAATATACTCAAATAAACAGTCTTCCAAGTTCAAGCTTTGATTAAAGTAATGAGATTTAGTATCCCTTTCCTATCCCCAAGTTCTCCATTGTTTTTCATAAGTTAATACAGTTACGTTTTCATTCTGTTTCACTCTGTGTTATGAAAACCAATAAACCAATAAAACAAGAACCTGCCTTTTTAAAATTACACATGACTTTCTTACTATCTCTTATATATTCCAAAGCAGGCTCATGACAGGACGCAATGGAGAATAAAGTAGTCACAATTAAAGCATCTTTATGGAGGAGAAAGTCAGGTATTTTACTAACAAGTTGGAAAAGATTCCACACAAACAAATTAACAAGCCACTTGCTTCCATACTGATTTATCACTCTCATCAATTACATAACTTTTATTTATGCCTTAGGGTTGTTCTGGGCTCACAACATGTTGGACTGTTCTCTCAGTGAATCTATTAGCTGTAGCATAATTTAATCAGTTATTTCAATTTACCACCAGGAAGCCACATTAATCATAATCATATCCAATAGTATTGCTTCCAAGTAGAAGTGTGTCATTTTATCACACTTTTAAATACTCTTTTACCTAAGGCCAACGTGATAAATAGAATGAACCTTCTTGTGTCGTATTTTTCAAATCTGTCTTCTATTACTTTACAACAATAGGTCTTGATCTTTTATCTTTGTAGGAAAAGGGATAAAAAGTCCACAAGAGGAACAGTTCATCTGCCATAGTATAACAGAGGACTTATCTAGACAATCTGTTCAAAAGCATGTGCCTACTCTGGTATAATTTTTGCAAGACTCGACTCCTAGGGCTATAACTAAAAGAAATTGTACACCTTGGACCAACATTTCTATGTATATAAGTGAATGTATGAAGAAGACAAGAAATAGCCTTCAATGTGGCTCTTTCTCAGCCAGGCTTTTTAAAAATGATAAGAATAAATAAGACACAATTTTCATTGCTGCAATTACTTCAACAAAATAATGACTGAGGCCTAACTTATCAGCAAATGAGGTGACCATTTAATAATATTCAACAAGTACCTAATAATTATATTCGGTTTTTTTGCAGCTGTTACCTATTATTCATCATTATTCTCCTATTTAGTCATGTCTGCCACTGGGCAAATATCCAATACTTACAGAAGCACAGATAATCCTCATCTAATCCGATGCAGGTCGCAACAGAGATTTACACTAGCAGTCATAAATTCAGCCATGTCATAAACGAACAAGCTGTTCTTGAGTATGACTGCCAATATTTTTGTCCTTCCTCAACTTCTGTGTTCAATAAAAGTGCATTATAGACTGAACTGTTACAACTGCATCTAACATGGAAATACAATGATCTGGGGGGAAAAAATCAGGGTCAGATCAAAGTCACAATGGAGCCTGTAGGCTCCATATTCATTTCCAGCGATGAAATTCATAGAAAACATTTATGCTTGCAGTTATAGTATAGACAGAGTAAGGTACAGATGACTATGCGTGAACAGGAAGGCATGACATCTGTGTGAATGTATGTAGACATATATAGCTATAGATGATATAGATGAAGATAAATGGATGTTATAGTAGATAGATGATAGATAGATAGATAGATAGATAGATAGATAGATAGATAGATAGATAGATAGATAGATAGATAGATAGACAGGCAGACATGGGTGGGTGGGTGGATGGGCAGGCAGACATTATAGATTAATCTGTTCCAAGCATGGATGAGATAGATACCAAATCTAATGCAAGGGATGAGTTCATCCATGGCATTGAGAGTCCAGAGAAAAGCCTGTAATATTCACCTATAACCATGATGGCGAATCTATGGCACGCATGCTGGAAGTGGCACACAGAGCCACTTCTGCTGGCATATGAGAAGTCGCCCGGAAGAGCCCCACTGAGCATGCGCACGCGCCCCCTGCCAGCCAGCGGATTGTCGGGTATCTGCTGTGCATGCATGGGGGAGATACATGTGTGGGAGACGCAGAGGCATGTGGTGTAGGGGGGTTGTGGATGCATGCAGAGGCATGAGGTGTAGGGGGGCTGCGCGCACATGCGCAGAGGCACGCTGTGCATGCATGCGGTGTGCATGTATAGGGAATGGGGGAGTCACACACGCATTGCATCATGGGTGAAGGCACACAAGTGTGCAAGCATATGCACTCACGCACACTTTTGGCACGCAACGTGGAAAAGATTAGCCATCACTGACCTATAATATTCAAATGCTTCAAAGACTTACGATAAGAGTACAAGATAGGAGTGCACATAGAATGAAAGATAGTCTTCCAACAAAACTAGATTATGGCTAAAACATTCATAAGAAATGCTAAAGCAGAATTTCAGCATTTCAGACTGGCAAGGTTAAAAAAAATCAAAATCTTGATGAGCTTGGGTTCACTCTCACTACGACAGCTGTAGATAACTTAATGCTTTATATGGCCTATTTATCCAATAGCTCCATTTTGTGCCTGCTGATCTGGCCCTCAAGGATTTTGTTGCTATTTTTTGCATCTGCATAAATAAGGTAGTATAGTACTAAGATGCTAGGAGACCTTCAATTTCAGTTTTTGTAGATAATAGTAAGGCTGTGTCCTTGTGCTGAAGAGACACAAAAGAGCTCTCTGAAACTGAATGACCCAGGATTCACTGGATTCTGTCTTCTTAGTACATAGCTGAATCCTTGATTACAGCCCCATCAAAACAATAGAGACAAAACCCACAGAAGTAGAACTAAGAACAAAAGAAGAACTCAAGAGGCATTAGGTATATATGGGGGGAAATAAAGGGCATATTGTGTTGTTGTGACAAAAGCAGGTCTTTACACACACAAAAATAAATGGAACAACAGACCTATCACTCCCAATCCAAACAGGAGATTGGTTTTATTTAAGACAAGCCATAGTAGATGTTAAAATTAAATTCTGCCTCCACCCTATCTAAGCTTTTTGCTTGGTACTTATATTATTTAAGAAATGTGTTAATTGTATCTAACATTTAACATGATAACTAGTTTTGGACTTCAAGAATAATGAATACATTATCTTCATTCCTCTGATTTTCCTACTGCTTTGATAGTTTTCACTTGGGTGAGCTGTTGAACACCAAATAAAGACACTTTCCCTACTTTTACCATATACAAACAAAAGAAACCAGATAAAAGTTTAGAATTAAATCAACAATCATAATTATACATGCCAAGTATTTAATGTTAATTAATTGCAGTAACAGATTTTTCCAAATAAAATCAATAATGTGTTAATTAGGTAATTCTCTGTTAATTCTAATAGCTATAGTATTCTAATATTTTAAAATAATTTTGTAGCATATCCTTTATATTACTATACATACTGATTAGCCTATTAGTATTACTATGATTTCACAAATTAAACATTACTCTAGAATACATCATGCTACCTTACAAAAAGAGCCTTTTCCAGAGAGATTGGTACATTTTTCTCTATCATGCAAAGCTCTTTCTTGAAAAAATTGATAGGGTGAATTTAGAATAAAAAGTTTGTCAGTGGAAATGGAAGAACATTTGGAATGAAAATGAATAAATGTGGGAAAAGGTGTAGAAAATAATTAAAACACATTTCTTCTATATCTATTGATCTCAATTCCTGATGATTATGTAATTTTATATGTATAAAATACATAGATACATAGATACATAGATAGATACATAGATAGATAGATAGATACATAGATACATAGATACATAGATAGATAGATAGATAGATAGATAGATAGATAGATAGATAGATA